>JAEMWC010000076.1:362500-367500 GCA_016490735.1 Pachyseris speciosa
TAAGGAATCAAACGCCAAAGAGGTCGAGAGGGCTGCTAAAACCGCTGAGCCTAACGAAGAAGTCGAGCTTCTCAAGTCTCTCGAGGCCGACTTCACTGACGATGAACTTGTTGGCGCCAAAATAAACCAACGCTTGGCTAACATAGCGTCTAAACGGTGGGGTATTACCCTTCCCAACGACAAACTGAAAGCACTGCTAGCTAAACACGCTAGACCGGAAAATTGCCCCGACATCACCACGGTAAGAGTCAACCCAGAAATCTGGGATCAAATGAATAATTTTAGGTGCAAAGCCGACCTGAGAGTCAACAACATACAACAAGCCTTACAGAAAGCCACTTTCGGAATGCTTAAGGTATGTGATAAATTAGTGGATCAGCAACCGAGCACAGATAAGGAAACACTGGCCGCTACCGTCGACGCCACTGTTCTATTAGGACACGCTGTCTGGGAGCTTTCCCGCTTAAGCCGAGAGCAGATTAAAACGGCCCTTAAAGCCGAATTTCATTCGCTTTGCTCCCAGGCAAATGAGTCGACCAGTCGGTCCGACCTTCTTTTTGGGGCCGACCTAGCAAAACAAGTATACTTCACAAATTAATGTGATCAAGTAAGCTGAAGCCACTCAAAAGGCACTAAGGCCACAAGGTAGCGGGCATTACCCCTTAAATCTACCAAAGCAAAGATTGAGCCCAAGCATTAGCAGCCATGGACAGCTGTTTCGGCCTTGTTAGGCCTCATCAGCATGGCATAGCTAATGCTCAGGCTCAAGTACCCACATATCAATAAAACAAGCAATGAAAACGTAAAGCTTGTGGGATGTGGCTGGAGTGACAAAGATACTTCACAAATTAATGTGATCAAGTAAGCTGAAGCCACTCAAAAGGCACTAAGGCCACAAGGTAGCGGGCATTACCCCTTAAATCTACCAAAGCAAAGATTGAGCCCAAGCATTAGCAGCCATGGACAGCTGTTTCGGCCTTGTTAGGCCTCATCAGCATGGCATAGCTAATGCTCAGGCTCAAGTACCCACATATCAATAAAACAAGCAATGAAAACGTAAAGCTTGTGGGATGTGGCTGGAGTGACAAAGATACTTCACAAATTAATGTGATCAAGTAAGCTGAAGCCACTCAAAAGGCACTAAGGCCACAAGGTAGCGGGCATTACCCCTTAAATCTACCAAAGCAAAGATTGCCTTTTGAGTGGCTTCAGCTTACTTGATCACATTAATTTGTGAAGTATCTTTGTCACTCCAGCCACATCCCACAAGCTTTACGTTTTCATTGCTTGTTTTATTGATATGTGGGTACTTGAGCCTGAGCATTAGCTATGCCATGCTGATGAGGCCTAACAAGGCCGAAACAGCTGTCCATGGCTGCTAATGCTTGGGCTCAATCTTTGCTTTGGTAGATTTAAGGGGTAATGCCCGCTACCTTGTGGCCTTAGTGCCTTTTGAGTGGCTTCAGCTTACTTGATCACATTAATTTGTGAAGTATCTTTGTCACTCCAGCCACATCCCACAAGCTTTACGTTTTCATAGCAAAACAAGTACGTGACGCCAAAGATACTAACAAAATTGGAAAAGACAGGCGTAGGCAAAACTGGCGCGACACGCTTCTCGCGCCCATACTACTCCCATCATGATAAGCGCAGGCCTCAAAAACACTATGGCAAACACTACAGGCCTGGAGAGAGCAAACCGCCTTTTTTAGGGAAGGGCCAGAAAAAACCCACCTTCTCCAAAAACCGAATCGAGAGGACATAATACATTCTTTGGAAAACATTAAAAAATCGGTAAGTAAATTCCCCTCTTTGGTACGTGACCTTAAGGAATACTTGGAGAATAGATGCACTTATTTTCGAGCTGGTTGCATAACCAAGTTCATTAGCAACTGGCAAATGATTACCTCTGATAAGGAAATTTTGACGTCTGTCAGAGGGGCAACAATTGAGTTTGACACCCGACCACATAACACTAAACGCCCACAATCTGTTTTCTCTGTTGAAGAAAGTGCCATTATTGACAGTGAAGTTGCAAAACTGCTGTCTAAAAACATTATTGAAACAACTGATCATACTTCTTACGAGGTGATCTCCAACATCTTCATTAGACCTAAGAAAGATGGAGGCCACAGACTAATTCTAAACCTCAAGGGACTTAACCAATTTGTCACTAATCACCATTTTAAAATGGAAACACTTCAGTCAATAGTACGATTAGTCGAAAAGAATTGCTATATGGCCTCACTTGACCTCAAGGATACTCATTACTCGGGCTGCGCGCGTCTCGCGCGTCGCCCGGGTCTAAGATTACCGACGGTTCTTCTTTTTCGTTGTATCATCCACAAAGTGCACTTCCGGCGTTTCTGCGCAAGCGCTAACTATTTTTAACAGAGTGATGCCTGTTGTCACGTATCGGAAAATGTCGATTCACCTTGTGTCTTTTGAAGTCTGAACAAACAATATGTTAAGAGAAGTGTCTATGCGAATGATTGCAAGTTCAACGGCGAGAAGAAAGCTTTTAACATGAGTAAACTTGACTCCAGATGGACTGCCGTGTTTCCTCGTGTCTGCTTCAGTAGACTGCGAGTAGTCTCTAATTTTGGCGATGGATTGTGGGGCGGGCGAAAGACACGTGCGCGCGCGAAGTTGCGAGGAGACGCGACGCGAGGGGAGCGCCAAAAATTAGAGAGTACAGACAAAGGGGGTTTGACCTTTCACGGCCGAGTGATTCGGAAGTATAAATCTCATATCAACAGCAAGAATGATACTTGTTGTCACGTATCGGAAAACGTCGATTCACCTTGTGTCTTTGAAGTCTAAACAACTAATATGTTAAGAGAAGTGTCTATACGAATGTTTGCAAGTTCAACAGCGAGAAGAAAGCTTTTAACATGACCAAAATTTAACTCCAGATGGACTGCCGTGTTCCACGTATCCGCTCCATTGAGATGTACATTTTGTTGAATAACTCAAGTACGGGATATCACACACCCCTGAGACTTTGACAGGTAGTTAATTTACTATTTTCCCACAATATCTCAATTTCTGGACTTCAATTTTTGAATGATAAGCGATTAGTTTTTACAAATGTAGTAGCGGCTTGAAACTGTCCAGAAACGTTCGTTTCTTGTGTTTCAAATGACCCTGGATTGACGTATTTGTAAACAGTTTCACTCTGCTAATTAATTTTCTACTCACATTTCACCGAGACTCCATTCACATTTACCTATGCGAAAAAATCCTAAATCGTTCGATAAGCGTTTCCTTTCTCAAACAATTATCCATCGAAGCGAAAACAAGTGTGCTTAGTTTTTTTTTGGAATCAATACACTATTTTTATCAGCTTGCATAATGATAAACCTCTGTGGCCTAAAGGTCATTGTTCTTGCCTGTGACGCAGCTAAACCGGGTTCGATGTCTTTTAGTGGTATATATCACGGGCTTTATTTTTTCTGTTTCTCTTTTTCTTGTTCTTTTAGAAATATTTTTTACAAGTGTTATAATTATTGTTCTCAATGGTTGAGCTGTATTTTAGAGGAATATATGTTGATAGGGGTCTAAAGAAATAGACTGCAACACAAGCTAAACACAATGCGTCCGATGTAAGAAAGACAGACTTCCAGTTAGGGATACAATACTGTTTTTTGCAAGCCCGAGTTTAGGCTAATTGTAGCCTCTTGTTACACGGTTAGTGTGAACCCCTCGCACAGGAAATACCTACGTTTCATATGGAAAAATGTTCTGTATCAGTTCACGTGCCTGCCCAACGGGTTATCCTCCTGCCCCAGGAAATTCACAAAATTGCTTAAACCGACGCTTACCGAGTTACACAAAAAGGGGCACGTATCCTCTAGTTACATTGATGGCCTTTACCTCCAAGGGAGAACATACGCTCTTTGTGTCTCCAACGTGATTGAAACTTATATTCATTTCGATTCCTTGGGGTTTACAATCCATCCAGACAAGTCTGTCTTTATCCCATCCTAACGTCTGGTTCTATTGGGCTTTATTATCGACTCGGTCGCCATGACTATCACACTGACCCCTGAAAAAGCCTAAAAATTCAAGAAGCTTGTGGCACTCTTCTGGCACAAGGCCTTCCGACAATACGACAAGTAGCCTGTATGATAGGAAAAATCATCTCATCTTTCCCTTGGGTCATGTATGGACAACTTTATTATAGAGCTCTTGAGCATACCAAAACCTAAGCCCTCAAAACCGCCAAAGGCGATTTTGACAGTCGGATGATCTTAACCGAAGATTGCAAAAAGGAACTCCAGTGGTGGGTGAACAATATCGTGATTCCCATAACGTCATAACCCATGGACAGCCCTCAAACACCCTCACCACCGACGCATCTCAGAATGGTTGGGGGGCAGTTCACAATGACACAAGCACTGGGGGGTTTTGGTCCGATGAGGAAAAATCATATCACTTAAATTACCTCGAATTATTAGCAGTGTTCATGGGCCTACAAACCTTTTTTAAAACACATTACAACACCCACCTTCGCATCCTGACTGATAACACGACTGCAACAGCAGTCCTGAACCACATGGAGACTACCCATTCAGATCCTTGCAACCGCCTAGGGAAAGAAATTTGGGAATGGTGCATCGACCGTAACATATGGCTTAGTGCTGCTCACATCCCCGGGGCTCACAATATCAAGGCTGATCTCGAATCGAGACGAACCAACGATAACACGGAATGGATGCTTGATAGGGCCCTCCTAAACAATGCACTGTCGCAACTAAGCTTGCGCCCGAATATAGACCTTTTCGCATCACGACTAAATAATCAATTTCCTCAATATGTATCGTTTAAGCCTGTAGGCGCAGTCGCCGTTGATGCTTTTTCACTTAACTTACGTCATCTTAAATTCCATGCTTTTCCCCCATTCAGTATTATCAACGCATTTCTTCAGCGAGTGCGGGAAGACCAAGCATCGGGAATCCCGATTATGCCCAACTGGCCGACAGAAGCTTGGTTTCCCC
>JAEMWC010000076.1:372500-377500 GCA_016490735.1 Pachyseris speciosa
CCGGTTTTCTGTTTCTAATGGTTTCTACGAACGCACCTAAAGTTTAGCCACTTTAGTAAACTTCAACGGAAAAAGTTTTACGCATTACATTCGTATCGAATCTCTCGGACAAGATACTGAAATTCGCTGGAATTCACGAATGAGCTGCAAGGGTTGTTTGTTTGTCTGTTTATTTATTCATTCTACGAAGTGGACATTAATAACTCGTTTTGAATATCCACTCCTGAAGCTTTCCTCGAACCCGGTTCATCAGATGATTACGGTGATGATGACAATCATTAGTAGTAGTGCGAAAAAAAAAAGTTTTGGTGAAAGATACATGTAGCTAAGGACAATGCTTTTGGTAAGATTTTCTCTCCTATGTACTGTAGGGGCAGAGCTCATTCCTCCATATCTTGGAAGACAGGGATTTAGGGGAAGGGATCTCTGAAACCCCACAGTCTTGAATTTGTTTAATTCTGTTAAATTTTCACTTTGTTCCTGAACTATTTTATGCAACATGTAAAGCGTGCATTAGTCCTAATAACAATTAGTTTTCTTACCTCAACAGACAGACAACAAAACGCAGCTACCACAGCCAGGAACACCTTAGGTAAGTTTCTGCTCATTGCTCAATGGATTTTTGGCAAGTCGTAGTTTCACAAATTTGTTCCATTTCTGTTTCGTTTCCAGTCCCAGTAGAGAGTACACGGGGCAACGAACTAGTAGCCTCAGGTGCTGTTGCTGGTAGTGATCGTGGACATCCATCACCATCACCATCACCATCTTCTGCAACACCAGTCAGTGTTGAACCAGTCGCTGGGGCAGTGGGTGGACACCCGACCAGCCCTTCCCACGAGGATGTTGCTTTACGGGAAAAGCTGAGGCACATGGGAAAAAGTATGTTTTATAAAATTAACATACTTGTTATATAATACATCAACCTTAGCTCATGTTGGATGGCTTTGATCTCCGCATGTACACTGTACATGTATGATTTATATTTTCAATTTCAACTGCCAAGATATTTAAACAATAATGATAACAAAGATTCTGCTACTGCTATTTTCGCAACTGTTGCCACGAGATGTTTAGGATAGAAACAGTGACAAAACTGAAAGTTGATAAATTATGGCTGAAAGGGACAGGGGTTTATTTATAATAAATTTGTTGGTTTGATAGTTTGTTCATTTATAATGACTTGCCTTTGAACTTAAGGTACAAGGAAGAAATTTGACAAGCTTGCGAAAATGTTTCACAGAAAGAATGTGAATCGAGCAAAGTATCCTTTTTATACTTGATTACATGTATTTAGGTAATGTTCCTGAAATTAAGCAGTCTGAACCAGCAGCACCAGATTTTCTCAGCAGCTGAAAACCAGAGTATCAACAAAACTGTCATGGTCAAACCTTCTCAATCACTTGAATTGCTTTTTTTGATTTGGTGTAAACAGTTTTTAAAAGTTCAATAATAACAACAACAACTTAATTTATAATGAGGTAAATGGATTTTACAATTTGTCCACCCGAGTGTAGCAGAGCTAATTGCATTGGGTGGAACAATAACATAGGTACAGAAAATTATACATATAGTTCAATCCTTAATTTGGTAGTATCATTGCCACTGGCTCAGCTGCATCGACTGCCAATCTTTTGGATGGTTACATTGATGATGATGATGATGATGATGGTAGGTTTGTTGTTTGTTGTTATCTCTACAATAAATTCATTTGTAACTTCATTGTACATATGTATTTTAAATTTGTTTTCTTATTGTCACCTTTTTGTCATTGTGTAAAAGATGTAACATGTAATTTAAAACTCATGTGCATACTTCTTAATTGTAATCAACAACAAATACACTGTGATAAAGAAACTTGTTGGGAAATTATAATTAAAGATGTTTTACTTAACATTTTACATTGCGGTGTTTAGGTGAAGTTGCAGCCATTTCTAAACAAGAGATCAAATTTTCACGTACATCAAAGTGCACGTATTGTAATACCAGTGTTTGATCAATATTGTTGTATCGAGGTTGTTAGAAGAAGTTTGTGCGGTACTGTATGTAAAAAGGTTCTCAGTTCTTCAACATTCTTGCATCATATTTATTTTCATTTAGATGAAATGCTGAATGCAATGGGCTCAGCCAAACTTGAAATCATGGATGAAAGAGATGAGGACAAAGAAAGAGAGACATCGCCTCAAAAGACAGCCCAACAACCAAAGGTGTGTATATGCACATCAACAACATTCGTAAAATAATATATGTACGATAAAAAGGCTATAAAACTTTCTCTAGGAGCTTTCCCACTAATTTGCGCTTTATTTTTGGGAGTTTTCTAACATGAATATTAAATGATCAAAGCCACCTAAGAAGCCCAATATGCATTCTACAATGGTTTACCCATAAATGAGATACCTAAACCAGAAAAAAAGAAATACATTTTTTTTGTTAAGATATTGCTGAAACATGAGTGGTAAAAAAAACAGTCTGTCAAAATTAATTGCTCGCAATGTTCTCAAAAACCATTTTAAAGATCTTTTCCAAGTTTACTTACAACTTGTTTAGTCTGACTAATTCAAATCATAAAAGTTTCATTAAAAGTGTCTGAGTAGATTTGGAGATAACTGACATCATATAAATCAAAGGGTTGTGTTCTACCATGGTAACAGTTGTTGCATGGAAACCAACGAAATAATTTTAAATACGTAGTGATCATCGCAGTTATGAACACTACTCAAGCAGTAGTGAAAATAAAGCCTGAAAAAAATTCAGGCTTGTACGGGATTTGAACCCACGACCTCTGCAAAACCCACAACCTCTAGGAAACCAAAACTTGTCTTCTGTGCAAGTTTTTATTTTCAGACAATTCACTTCAGTGCTAGAAGACTTTTAGCACCGTGTCAGTGAAATTTCATCATTTTCTTTTTTCAGCCACCTGAAACAGACCAGAAGAAGCCTGGCAGTGTTGAACCAATCGTGTTCTTTTCTGAAGACAACGAGTTTGAATACAAAGAAGAAAAGTAACAGATTTTATGAAGAAATGCATCTTTTAGAGTTTATATATAAGTACCTGTACCATAATTATAAGTGAACTATGTGTTATAAAGGGGCCAAGGATGGATTTGTATAATAGTCTTTGACAGCTGCTATTGTAGCATGTGAATTAGGCACAGAGGTTACGTAATACTGATGGCATCAAGTTACAGTGAAAGGGACCTGCTATGAGAAAGGGTTTTTGAGTATCTCCTAGAGTTAGGTCTTAAATTCAGTAGTCTACTAACAGCTTTATCATATAAAAAGAATGCCCATCCAAATAACATTGAGTTGAATTATATGCAAAATTCATGCTGGAAAAGTGAAGTATAAAGAGAGAGCAGAATTGAAGTAGTGTATTTTGCAATTTACAGGGTGACAAATTTAGGGCAAAACTTTAAATTTTATAAATTGCAGACACATTTCATTTGTTTGGCTTGAATATTGAAAGTGTAGGGGTTCCAAAGTTTGTAAGGATTTGAGCCAGTTCGTGAAGTCACGTGACATGACGTCATATCTGAAATGGGTCTATTCAGTTCTTGTACCACCCAAAGATCGGAGCAAGTACCACTCCCTCACCACTCCCTTTGTATTAGGGTTGGGGAGGTATGGGATGCATTAAAGAAGCCATGTGATTGGACATTGAGAAGAGTAAATTTATTTCTCAGAAAGACGCCTGTAAGCCTCACGGATGGCAAAAAATCGAAACAGAAAAGCACAGCCTCTAAACAATGGCGTGCAAAACAAAGAAAACATAACTTTTCGCGGTTCTCACACATGCCTCAGTAGGTTAAGGTAATGCCACAGAGTTGGGTAGAACGTAGACAGGGAGTTAAATTTAGTTCAAATGCAAAGAGGTTATTTACTTAAAACAGATGTGTTCTAAGACTACTCATAGTAGGAGATGGTTTAACATCCTTAGAGATCCTACAGTGTGAGTGTTGAAATAAAAGCTCATAGAGCAGTTTTCAATTGAGTGTCGAAAGTAATTCTAGTTTTGCTTTGGTTTTGCCTTGCTTCGCTCTGTGATTGGCCAGGAAAACTCGCGCCACTTTCTCAACCAGTGAGAAGCAAAACCAAAACCAATCGCGACTTGCACGCTAGTATTTTCCCGCGCTTAGCGCCGGATACATGTAATTTCTTAGTATTCTGATTGGCAGTAGGGCGTCCTCTCCTTCACGACCTTCCTGGAGCATCAAGGAGAATGTACCTTTTAGTTTTGTCAAAGACATTTAAACCAAAGTAGGAATTAACGAGAGAAGGACTTGACAAAAGTAACCATTTGAAATCCTGGAGTTGCAAAGGCCTTTCCCATCCTTGTAAATAGATAAGTTTCAGTGTACCAGTATACATGAGTAACTTTTCCCCCAAATAGACTATTTTTGTGTTTTGTTTGGTTTGTCTGTGACGTTAACTGATATTAGGTGATGTCGTCCCTTTAACTGCGGAAGCTAAAGTCCTGTGGCCCTGTGTTCTTTCAATCATTTCAGAATTAGGGTTTGAATTCTTGGGAATAGGCTGAATATCATATGTAAATTAGAGAACATAACCTGCTGAAATAAATGTTCATTACCTTTGTATGTCGTGGTCAATTGTTGTCCAGTCTTGGAAGTGGTTGTTTTCTACTGATTCCTAACAGGAAACACACTGTTGAATGATATCCATGTGTTATTACCATCATCATCATCATCATCATCATCATCAACATCATCGCCATCACCACCATCTTCATAGTCATCCTCATTATAATTATTGCCTTATGAAACACTCCAATCGTGTTGTCTACATCACCAAATGGTCAATGTAATGAGTAACGGGAATGGGATAAAAGCTAAGAGAATCTTTAACGACAGAGATCAACAATAACACGTTGCTAATGACTACCTACCATCTGAGTTGCCGGGATTCGATTAGGGTGTGTACTTGGGACAAAATGTTGCTGGAGTTATCAATGTTTACTTGCTTGATGACAAGACAAGACCTCC
>JAEMWC010000076.1:385000-505000 GCA_016490735.1 Pachyseris speciosa
ACGGTGAGGGAAGGTTATTGCGACGTATTGCGACCAAATTAGACCAAGAACAGGCAGGAACGACGAGTTGAGGCCCCATACGAGAACAAAGCTCCAAAGAACGATAAACTTTTGTACGCGGTTCACGAAGCACCAAAGACCATGAGAAATATCGCAACAAACAGCTCATTATAAAGAAGGGTTCGATAAACACACCAGTTATGAAATCCACCAGGGCTAAAGCGACGACGAAGTAAGTAGCCTAACGAACGTGCGAACGTTTGGTAGCTATCGCCACGTCGACTTCAGTAAAGAGTGACCTCCAATGATGAATTCTTCCCAGATACTCTGTTCAAAAAGTCACAAGATTTGGTGGCATTTTCTCCACTTATTGTAAAAGTTATGAACGTTGAAATTTCAGGGGAGGTAAAATTCGCCCCCAGCCATCACCCACGATCTGGATAGGGTTAAGTGCCGTGACTTGCGGCAATATTAGCATTATAGCCAGTGTGTACCCTTTAAATAAACAGGCCCTTGCTTAGTGTAGCAAGGGTTGGCCAACTCGAAAGCATTTGCTACTTTGGCTACCAAACACATCCTGTAATCTCTACTGTAGTCCGTGGTAATTTTTAATCACCAAGTGTAACTCTTGTATTTTATTTTTTTGCTTTGTAATTCCTTTGCAAATAGTGTGAAATAAATGAATTGAAATGTAGCACTTGATTTCCTCCTAAGCGGAGACAAGATGTCTCTTTGCCCCCCCCCCCCTCCCCCCCCTTTTGTTATGCTTTACTTCGTTGATCCTTTAGTTCGTTTGTTTGACTCCACAAGTTAACTGAAAGCTAATTTTAAAAGGTGAGTTTAACCCTTAGGTGCGAGTCGTAGTATTAGGAGCCGTTAGAGTCGTCATCAGCTTGGAATAGGTAATAATTACACTCAGGAAACCCACATAAATTAAACGTAAGCCCAGGAGGCTAAAAACAGCTGTCCATGGTTGCTCATGTTTACTTCGTTAGGGCTAACAATAATGCCCGTCTCCATGTGGCCATAGTGCCCTATATGTGGCTATAGCACTGCGTCAATTTGCAAAGTATTTTTAGACACTTTTTCTATTGTCAGCGTCAGTCATTTCTCCCACAGGATCAGCTGAAGTGTGCGGAAATGATTATTCAGGTTTTTGTGTTTAAGGTCATAAGGACATCAATAAACACTGCATGCAAAACGAAAGGCGAAGTAAACCGCGTGACTGAATTTAAACTGTCCAAAACAACACCCTATGTAAAGAGAAAGCCATGCTTGTAATTAACGAAACCAAGAAACGTGTTTCAAATGTCCGTTTGCTTTGAAATTTCAGACAGTTTCTGAACAATTTGTCACTTGAACGCTGCAGCATCTGCACTCCAAGATGACATATTTGAAAATTTTACGATCTGTTTATCATTTTCTTGTCATATTTTGCTGATCCTGAGTAAATTTTACCGTTTATGGAACAGCTGTTAAAGCCGAAAGTAATTTTCCTTCACTCAGCCTTAAAGAGAGCAAAGGGAACCTCAGCTAGCCTGTTCAGTTTACATCAGGTTGTATGAGAATTAAGGTCGCAGTACACGGAACAGAGTCGAATAAGGTATTTTTTAGGGATAAGGTTCTTTGGTCTCCACTAAAGCCTATACGACTACCAAGACTAATCCCTTATTATTCCGGATACAAAATTGTGGTTACGAAAGGAGACCCTCGCCTCTTCATGCAGCAGTAGTTATGTGTTCATCACCAAGGCACTGGGGACGATTGTAACTTTACTTAAATTGATCTTAACGCAGCAACCAGAAAAAGAAACGTACGCAACGCAGAGATACGTTCGACCAAAACTAAAACTGAGTTCACTCTTCAAGCTGAGGATGCGTTGCTGCCATTTCAGTCAAGAAACATGAAATTTTGTGCCACTGAAATGAAACACAGAAAACGAAACGGATAACCCAAATCGGAACCTAGACTAAAAGCTTTCAAAGCTATAACTCCAAGACGCAAGAACAGCTTCAATTTCGGTTACATCAGGGCTGAAGTATACGGTATTTCAACATCACTTCGTGTCCTGACTTCCAGAGGTTCCGCGAAAGGGCCTACAGTCCTGTAGCGTCTTCTTTGATCCTTATAAAAGTGATATATGAGTTGTTCAAACTAACTGATTCGGACAAGAAAGAGCGGTTGAGAACAACATACGAGCGATATTTGGATTCTGATCACTTGCATCGACTCGATAAACAAAGAGCACCTGAAAATATAGAAGCAAAACATTTTCCGGTCTAGCCCTCTATAAACTCTATCTCGGTTGAAATTTAGGTGAGAACTTACTGCCGGAGTTGGAGTACTTTAGTTCTCGGAATTCCCCCAAACTAGGGCGAAGCTCTAACAACTGTACCACTGAGAGCGATAGTTTGTTGAGAGGAGAACAGTTTGAAGCTCTTGATTGGCCATGAATAACACTAATTCATCACAAGTAGATCTTACCTTCTACCTGAACACACAGCTAGGGACCGCCATCTGCTTAGCAATTCTCTCACCAGTAACCATCATCAGCAACGCGTTATTATTGCTATCTCTCTACAAGGATCCTCTGAAATGCTTCCGTACTCCTGCTACTTATTTCATCGTCGCTTTAGCCCTGGTGGATTTCACAACTGGTGTGTTAATCGAACCTTTCTTTATAATGAGCCGTTTCTTGCGATATTTCTCGTGGTCTTTGGTGCTTCGTGAACCGTACAAAAGTTTATCCTTCTTTGGAGCTTTGTTCTCGTACGTGGGCCTCAACTCGTCGTTCCTGCTTGTTCTTGGTCTAATTTGGTCGCAGTACGTGGCAATAACCTTCCCTCACCGTTACCGGTCAATCGTGACCACACGAAGGGTCCTCGCGTGTATAGCCGTGTCGTGCGTGTACTTCACCGGGTTCATCTCCTTACAATTCGCCGGAGTTCAGTTACAATCTTTGGTTCAAGTGGATCTGCATCTTCACTCAACTCTCATTACAGTGTTGCTCATGTTGGGTTCGTTTATGCTATTGTGGTCGTTTCGGAAATTTGCCAAAAATTCTCGACGACTTGCAGTGGGCGTGCAGAACTCTAAGCCTCGAGACGCGCGTGGATAAGCGTGGATGAATCGCACGAGCAGGATCAGCGAAAGGCAGTTCACAGTTGTCACGTTGCTGTTGTAAGGTATCCTTATTGTGTGTGCTCTTCCTCATATCATACTAGTTCACATCAGTTTTTACATGAAACAAGAAACACAACAAGAAAGACTTGATATACAAGCGGGGATTACTATTGGTGATGAGATGATGTTTGTCAAGGTCGCTTTGGATGCTTTTATTTATGCCTGGAGACTGACAAAATACAGAAAGTCTTTACAAATAGTATTGTCCTGCGAAGCGAATCAGGTAGATTCTAACGCCACAGAAACACAAACCATGGAAAATTTCACCTTTCAGTAACCGAAACCTGAGTCATCCACTGACATCACCAAACCACGAGTATGTACGTAGTACGAAATAATCGTGAAACTCAATTCCGACTGGACTAATGAAGCATGAGCTCATCCATCCAGAGAAACGCTGTTATCGATTCAGTCCACGGCTGTCGTGTATTGTAAAACCGGGCTTCAATGATAGATCGTAATAAGAGTGTAAATTAAAACCCTGTCGTAAGCCTGTTGAAATAAGCTACCGCTTGCAATTTCAACTAAGAGTCCATCTTGATCAACTGTCGTAACGGCATTTTAATTGATGCGAGCTGTCGTATATTGAAGTACTGTTTAATAAACGAGCGGGAGTGTTTTATCGGGTTATGAAACCACAAGGCGAAGCCGAGTGGTTTTATAACCCGATAAAACACGACCCGCGAGTTTATTGAACGGCTTCAAAAGCGAAAATCTCTAGGGAATATGCGAACATGTTTGTCTAGCTTACTTGTGCGTAGGCTTTTGTACATTACGCTAGCATTTTTTCGAGCATTTTAGTGAGGCAAAAGCATTGAGCATTATTCGAGCATTTTAGTGGCTTTTTCCCGGAAAATTATTTTTTTTTCCGAGAAACTAAGAAAGAAATTATTTTTTTTAGAGAAAATGAAGACTAAAACTCAAAATTCATAGATGATTTCGAGGATTAAGTTTTCTTGACTGTATTTATGAACTTGTATACGTTGTTGTTGTTACTTGCAACACTTGTACGTTTTTGTAAGTGTGAACAGTTAACACCATGTTAAAAATTTTGAAATTAATTAAAAAACCGTTTATATAATGAGCGTTATCCGAGCATTTTAGTGGCTTTTTTATGGAAGACCGAGCATTTTAGTGGGAAAATTGGAGCATTAAGGTGGAGCATTTTAGTGGGGAAATAAAAGCATAATGTACAAAAGCCTACTTGTGCGATAATTTTTGGTTTAGCGTACTAGTGTGATAGTTTTAATTTCGTTTTGCACAAAAGAATTTGAAGAGGCAAGCACGCATTACGTGGAGTCGCCCTGGGAATATCATTGTGTGGTTTTGGTATTGCATGACTAATTAATAACACACCAAAAATCACATATTGGCATGGCTTCGAACCGAACGTTTCGTGAGCCAAACAGCGCGGAGGAAGGAAAGTGAAATATTGGAAAATGCTGTCCCAAAGTCGACCCGTTCGGTAAATAAATGGGCGATGAAGATTTTTGAGGCGTGGCAGGCCGGAAGAACAAACAAAAAATGCCTGTGAGGAAGAAAGTGGATCTGCTGTGGAAACTTATTCAATTCAAGATTTGGAAACCAACATTTGCGACATGACAGCAGAATCTCTAAACTATTGGTTGACGAAGTTCATCATGAAAGACACAGGAGAAACTTACCCTCGACGAACGCTTTAGTGTCAGCACCGAAATGTTTACAAGATCTGTGTTCAAAAACTGTACATTCAATATTGTTCAGAAATAGTTTATGTACTGTACCATATTACCTAGTAAACTATTCGTAAATGTTAACTTTGGTTATTTTGTTTGTAATTCCTGTTTATTCAGCTGGCCATTACACTATTTCACCTCTTAAAAGCTGTTTTATAAAACGTCATCCTTATCAGTATTCTTTATATAAAGAATACTAACGAGGACAACATTTTTATATAGAAAATATCAATGAAGCAAAATACAATCAGCCCCGCTCCCCTCTGGGACTGAGATCAAAAGCCGCCCCCAGGCATTTTAGTTTGACAGTGTTGAACACGAGCACGTGACCAACTTTAAAGGATGTGATAGGTTGTTGATCTCATGAATTATTAATAATTATTTGAAAGCGGACAGTGGGTGTCCATCATGCGGGATTGCAAAAATAAAGGAAGATTGTTAGTCTAAAGATCCGGGTAGTCACTAAAAAACATACTGCTAAACAAACATAAAACAACAAAACTACAACTTTATTTCCACATTGTATCACTTAGGTAAAATATTATAAAATGGTTACTGCACTTCAGTATATTATAATCACCACAGAATGGCTCGTCTACGATTATAACAAATAACAAGCACGGTAGAAGTCTTTAGAAGTTGTCATGCCTTAATAAGTGAAATAGTCACCACAAAATAAAAACAAGAAGTTCCATCACTGGAAAAGTTTTATTTGCTCGTTTTAATACATGGAAAAACGTACATGACATGAAATATTATTAAAAAGTATCGCTGACGAAATCGAAGTATTGCATCAAAACAGATATCAAATGAACCGTAATTAATGTTCATTTACCAACCTAGACATATATTTATCATCGCTTTCTCTGCCAATTTATCTTACAATGGATAGCTTTAGAAACCTTAGCAAATACTGCACAGATTTTGGGGCCCTGATCTCTCTTTGAAATGGCCCACTGAAGTCATGATTGCATTCAATCAACCGGAACTTCTTGTTTCAAAAGTTCCTGATCTTAAAAAAGCCATTGAGTATAAAGGCAAACTAAACTAATTCTGATATTCGACACGCAGAAATGGTACAGGATAAACAATCTAGGATAAATATAGCGCCATATACGAAATTAGGGAACCAACCAGACCCCCAAATGCTGAGACCTGTAATGAGTACAAAAAAAGTCCACCTCAAATTTTCAAAGATCAAAACCTCCCTAAGGTCTCGTTGAAAACAAAATTGCTACATTTGCTGGAGGAGAGAGGAATTAGTTCACTCAAATGTTACGCCAATCACCTCCACAACAACTACACAATCCTATAAATCATCAACATGCTAGTAAAGATTTTTTTTAACAATATGACAATGATCATGCTTAGCCGGGAAAGTGTGACAGGTTTTGCGTGATGCGCGCGAGATTTCCTACAATACAAATATCCAAATGTGCAATATCGCGGAATATTTATACACGTCTCGTGCGTTTTCTGTACAGTAACTAACAGAGTTGGATAATAAACTGGCATTTCTCTAAAAAAAACTTATCATTCCTACCAGAAACAGCACGACTTTCACTTTCGGAGGAAACTAATAAACTGGCATTTCTCTAAAAAACTTATCATTTCTACCAGAAACAACACGTCTTCACTTTGGGAGGAAACTGAATCAGTTGTTTAGGTTTAGTGCAGGATGCCTCTGGGCAAAAACAACGGTCAGTGCTTCTTTTGACCAGCGAACAAGTTGAATTCGCAAAAAAGTGGCTACTGTTTATTTTTCCCCAAGACTTTCAAAAAGAGACTCCTCTGGCTTGACAAGTTTCCGGATGATGTGCATAGAAGAATTAAGACTTATTGTCAAGGTCAGGCCAATTGCTACAGTGCGGAGAGCCGTAAGTTTTAGGTTGTTTAAGGATCCTTGCGCATTGAGTGCAAAATAAAACACAGCCACCACATCGCTTTCAAGATAGGCAAAAATCATGCAAACACTGATGTAGAAAACATACCGAGTCACAAATTTGTGTTTGTTTAGGATGATGATGAAAAGCGCATTGGAGACAGTGCACACTGTGTTGCATGTTGCATAATAAAAAAATGTGCTCCCCAAATCATCGTTTGTTACAGAAGAATACGGCACAACGAACCCTAAAATCAACAAATAAATGTTTGAAGCAAACCAGTCACTTCGAATGAGTTTTGAAAAGTTGGTTTGAACAGTCCACGTGGTTTTACAGGCGAACCGAGCATACATGAAGAAACAGAAGATCTTCAAAGGTGACCAAAGTATGGAATCTGATGCGTGTATGTCCGACCTAATATCATCTTCATCAAATCTGAAGAATGATAACCCTCCGATGGAAATACCAACTGGAAGAGCTGCTATAACGAGAACCAGATAACAAAAACCCACAGCAATTTCGTGACAAATCTGTACATTACGGTGAGTCTGTCTCGTGTACTCGGCATTGTTCACAGGGAGTAGTAGGGGCTGTCCCTCGTCATCTGTTCCATGATGATTCTCCACAGTCTCCCCAGTGGCTGAGTTCAGACGTGGCTCCTCGTTACTATTTGCAGCTTCTTCCATGTTTCTCATTTCAGTGGTTCCATTCCCGACTGCACGACTTCCGTCTTCTTGTTGACCCCCCGACATCCAACAGAATTTCTTTGTGCGCCTCAGCCACTCCAAAGTTATTATCGGTCCAACAAGGAACCAGTAATAAAGGTTATTCAAATATGATTCCATTTTAATCAGTTCAGAAGAGGAGCGGGGTGAAGCTCTAATCTCCACATTTGTTCGGTCACTGTCAGCCAAAACGGAATTCATTTCGTTATCATCAACGGTGCTGATTCCTCTGATGAGGGTGTTGATTATTTTACAGTCTTTGCCTCTAACACGTAAAACCGGAATCAGCAGCTCTTCCTCAGAAAGGTCATCCTTCGTCGGAGGAGAACAAATTCGTTCGTTTGCAAAATAAATCAGCACAGAGTACCCTGCGTTCTGCACACTAAGTATCAGATTCTTTAAAGGACACAAAGTGCAGTTGTTGTTCGTCAGCGTAATGAGAGCGACTTTGTGGACTTGAATTTTTGCCTTGCTCACATCCCTCAGTGGCTGGCATGCATTTGTGAGCTTTGAATACACAGCCAGTCCATTCAAAAGCAATTCTTTGTCCACCCCCGTGGTTGTTGCCTGTATGAAGGACTGCAGCGAAGGTATCGTAGATCCGTTCACGAATACCGATAGCCTTTCTGACAGGGTTTCTGACGGGTTAATGTTGCACTTCACGGGGTGGTACATGAGATAAGGTGGATACATAGTGAGTGTGTTGTCACCCGGATTGTAAGACGACAACCAAGGTGGAAATGCAAGGATACAGATCAAAACTTCTATCACCAAGAAGGAAACGCAACAACCTATTGCAATACACTTCTCCGACATCTTGAACACAAAGCGGAACCAAAAGAGTCACGCCAAAAGCACATGACAAGCTTTGCCCCAGAAAAAAATTCTCAGCAGGTTCCGTAAACTGATGCCGAGGTACAAGAGAGAAAGGTGTTTGGTAGGTGTCGCCAAATTAATTACACCGGAATATAATTATATAAACCAGACACTAAGAATCCACGAGGGACACGTCTTTGACACGCAAAGCAACGCAAATTAAGCCATCAAATTCGCTCTGAAAATAATAAAATGCTGACTTCTTACTGAATGTTGTCTGATTTCTTCGAGACTATATTTTACAATGTCTTTAATCCTGGATTTATGTAGAATCGTGAGATCTCGGTTTCGCTGAATGGCGAACAAGCATACTTCAAAGAACATCTGATAACACAATTTTGATACACTGTACTTCGCTTGTCTCTTGGTTTGTTTGGCCTGAACAACACTTACTTCACTTCACTTCACTTATTTATTTGATGTAGCCTCGTTCAAATGAATGCTATTAAATACGTCTCGGTCAGCGGATTCCTAGGGAAACGTAAATAACAATAATTTGCGGAATTTAGCGTCGTTCGCAATTTCTACAACATTATGTGGTAGATTATTCCAGTCTCTAATTGTGCGCGGTACAAACCTGAATTTGAATATGTTAGTGCGAGCGTAAAAACAGGGACAGGCCTGCCACGTGACGTGCGAGTAACGCACTGCAGAACAATTGTTTACATCCTGTGGACAAATATTTTATTCTTTAGAGAAAGTCACGAAGTGATCTCACGATCTGGACAATGCATCCGAGTTAAATTCTTACTGATTAATTAATATTCTACTTCGGCGGGATTTTGAAATTTGAATAGCATCATTGTTTTGATTTCTAAACCATACGAAGTGAAAGCATGGAGGTTGTCGGATTGCATGTCGACGGGAAATTTGCCTTTGTTTAACATTTCGAGTCTTTCGAGGTTACAAGTGCATCACTTCAGGCTCGAAAGTATTGGTATGTCCTCAAGAAAGAAATCTGTGGGATCCGTCCGACGAATATTTCTCCAAAGACGAAATATTGAAGAGATTTCCTGACGAAGTGCGAATTTTAACCCGCCAAATCGGCGTTTGCTGCCATGGCAGGATGCCCAGTACCCTCTCCTGTTCCAGGTTCGGTTTGATTGCCGATCTTCTTCGTCAGAAAGTGTTTCCACCGCATTGTCATATTAGTTCGCCACGCTTAGTGCCAATATTGAAAGCCTGCTGAACTCTGTCAAATTGGAATTTAGAGCCCGATCGCGCGAAGGACTTCTCTTTCGGCGGGAAAGCCCGCCAAAGCTCGGAGGAGCTTTTGCCTTACTCGCCGAAAGGACAGCGAAAATCGACTCCCTTGAAGTGGAACTAAAAGGGTAAGTTATAATTTTGTTTCTTTAATATGTGGAGCCAAGCTAATAGGCTACAAATCATTTGGTTTGTGTTGTGTTTTCTTTGACCTGTTTGTTAATTTTTAGTTAACCCCTCCCCCCCTTCCTTAATTTTTAACTTAATGAGTTACGTCTGTAATGTTTTTTATTTTATTTTGTATACAGTATAAGCTTATAGTTTGCTCTCAGTGGGAACTATTGTCGGCAAGATTTCCGCACAGCTCCATACATTAATTATGCATTCAATCTTTGTTCTAAGAAAACAAAGCGGTAACAATGGTAAGCCTTTGGGACTTCTGCTCTTTGTTTCTGGAGTTTCAGAGTGATCGGGTATTGTATCCCAGAGATATTGGAGGCTTAAAAGTGCTTCGTTTTGGCTTTCGTATTCGTAGAGCGGTCGGGTCAATTGTCGGGAATTTGTCGGAATTAACAGTCGTGACGTCACTGTTGGCGAGCTGAAAA
The DNA here is from genome assembly GCA_016490735.1 of Pachyseris speciosa. NCBI lineage: Eukaryota > Metazoa > Cnidaria > Anthozoa > Scleractinia > Pachyseridae > Pachyseris > Pachyseris speciosa. The sequence goes on from JAEMWC010000076.1 coordinate 395,191, forward strand.
ATTGCGGGAACATTAAAAACTACAATTGAGTCTTGAAATTAGTGTCGTTTTCTTAGCGGAAAGCATTTTGTTTTGTGCTGCAATAAACTGCAGCAACAATTTCAAGTGTAAAGTAAGTATTTTCAAGTTTCCTCATGACCGAAAACTACGGAAGGAATGGCTCATAAGACTGAAGAGGGAATCGCTTGCGCAGACCATTTTACATTTTACATCACGCAGCTTCAAACAAAAATCTCGTGGCAAGGAGTTCACTAGTTCCAGCTTTAAAGCCACGAGGACTGACTTGAAAGATGATGCCGTGCCAACTTTTTTCAAAAATAAAAACGTGGAATTCGAAACAAAAATTGACCAGAAAAGAAGCAACACCGACAACAATTCTAGCCCGCCGAATAACGGGACGACTTCAAGTTGCAATTCCCAAACTATTCGTTCAGCGTTTGCAAAACGCAGAAAGTTAGAAGTAGACATTTTCCATCTTGTTTGAAATAGCTCGATGTAGAGTGATCCTTTTACTCTCTCTCATAATTCGATCTTTTATTAAGTTTGCTGGGATGTGAAAAGCTGAGACGTCCGTGCAAACCATTGACATCCTTATCAGTGGCCTACAAATCGAATTTACGTATGTACAGTAGCCGTAAATATATTTGGCCAGAGCTTTTCACTTCGCATCCTTTCGGCAAAGTAATTAAGCGCTTGTTTACATTCGAGGAGGATGATCTTAGTGGTTGGATAATGATATCCTAGAAAGCGGAGTAACTGTGTGTCCTCTTCCTAGTGCTAACCTAGACGGGAGGTTTACCTCACAGGAACAAGTTGTCTCAGATTTATACAGGGCCCGCGGAACAGTTTTCAAAGTTGGGGGGGGGGGGGGGGGGGCGCTCCCGCATTTTCAAGTGAGTAGAGGGGACTAACTCTAAAAATAATTAAAACGCATATAATCCCGTTGAATTCATAAGCTTTGTCCAGCAGTTAACATATTTTATCAGCTCAAAAAATCAAGTCATATCCTTTTCTACACTTTTCAACTCGATTCAAGCATTTAGAGAAAGGGGTTAGTGACAAAATAAACTTTTAATCACACTTAACAGAATCTGTAAACGAAGATAGAGTAATCATTACTTTGGCTCATTTATTCGCTTACTGTCTCGAAATCGAATTGTCTGAATGTACCGAAATTCCTTTTGGGATTGTCTTTACGACCAAAAACTTCATTTGCCACGTCCGGCAGAAGGCAATGTTTGTCTTTCTTCTTTGTGAGCGTTTAGTACTGTAAGATAATAATAATCCTTTCTTGAGTTTTTTCTTTGAGCCTTTCTTTTAGTGCCTCTTCAAGAGTTACTTTCACAGACAACATACAACACTTTAAAACGCGCCTTATGTCTAGAAGTTACCCTAAGAAATTGGTGGAACAGATACTCCCAGAATTAAGTTAACTATGCGGACAGAAAAAACAGCTCTAACACAGAAACAGTTTCAAGTTTCTACCCTTTGTGACGCAATTTCAGCCATCGTTACCATGTTTGAAAAACATACTAATGGACAAATGGCATCTAATACAAGAACAACCATTACTCAGAGAGATATTCAAGGAACCTCCCTTGATTATCTTATAGAAAAGGAAAGTCGCTTAAAGATACGCTTGTTAAAGCAAAGCTAGAAAGGCTGTGAACAACACAATGGGCACACAGCAGGCCCCACCCTCTGAGCGGCCCCTGTTATAAGCCGAAAGCTAGGCAATTGCTCCAAATTGAAAATTAATTTTGTCGCCTTAGTTTACTTTATATCGGCAAGTAGAACTTCAATTCAACTTGTTCAAAACTGGTAATGCGAGATAAAAGAACATCGCGAGTATTTTCAAAACAAAGCCGTTTTTGCATATCGGGCGTGCTTAAAAGCAGGTGCTCTGTAATGTAATACTTAAGTTATAGTGCTAATATCGCAAACACTTCCATTGCGAGAAATGTAAACGTTCGTCCATCCATCCATTTTTGTGCACTGACATTTGTGGTCAGTTACCTCGAGCGTTCCCGTCGCTAGTGTTTGACAATTTACGCTATTGAATAATCAAGTGAATCAGCTTTAGTTTTATTCGCTCGCGCATGTGACAATTTCGCTTGAATGGAATCAGGATGCAACGTTTTTGCTTTGTTTACAAACATTTGGTTATTTCGTAGGTCACAAGTAAATAAACTTGATAAAATTTGTTCCCTCTACTTTTTTGGCTGTATATTTATGCACGGATTTTTGTTCTTGTTTACTACAACTTCGTTCTCGCTCCACATGTATTTCCTTCTAAAGTTACTTTCTTCAGTTTATGGTGCGTCTTTTTACCAAATGTTGCTGAGTTGGGGGTGCGTTTTATAGCCGAGTGCGCGTTATAACCGAAAAACTACGGTATTTTTATGTGGAAAGCTCTCTCTATTTCTTTTTACCGGACGAGATGACAGCTTCTCATGCATCCAATAGGTATATTGCCTTTTGGCAACATATCTGTTTGTGCTGCCAGAAAAGAGGAAAAACAAACTCTGAAACCTTGGGTGACAAAATTTTCACAACCTTTATCCTCATTTGGTTCATAAAATTCTTAGTGGCATGAGTTATATACCCTCTGGAGGTATATAATATTTCCTTTTACAGTCAAAGGACATAATAATTTATCATCTAAGTGTTTTTATCCTAAAGGAATACTTGATTTGTTTTGGCAGAAGTTTTGGTGGTATGATAAATATATGTATCTGTACAAATGGTACAAGTAACCACATCTAGATTGGATGGAGTTTATGGGACAATGAATTATGTTAAATGTACATCATGCAAGTTATTGCAAGTAGTGTAATGATACATAAAGGTATAATAAAAGAATATATACCAAATGGAAAACTTTCAGGGAGGTTGGTAATGGCCATGAGATCAGATGTTTAGCCTCAGTGTACAGCCCACCCATTCACAAGCTTGCTCTTTTCTAGACCACATTATGACTATGCTCTTTTCCCTTGCCATTTTCATACTGACATAAACCAACTGTAGGTGAACTCCTTACAACAATCCCACATAATTCATGCATTACCTAAAATCAGAAACTTTTTCCAGACACACATGCTTATTATGTTGGTGATAGGCTGACAAAAAATATGACAATGTTTACAAGCATACATATACATATCCATTTAGTGGCTCATTATAAATCGGGCCTTCATTCTCTAGATACTGGTTATAAGTTTTCTAAATAACAGCTGTATTTGTGCACACAGTAGTAAAATTGTCATTCTCAGTAATACAAGACATGGAATGTGGTATCTTATCAGATGACTTCATTGCTGAGATTTCACGACAGCAGACACTTTCCTGCCCAGTTTGCATGGACACACAGTTTCCACAAATGCACCCGCATTTTAAGCTCAAGTCAAGACTGTGAAGAAAAGTAAACATTTCATGAAAAAAGCATCTAAGACTTAATTACTGGCATTTTGTCAATTACACGGATACCCTTGTTACAATGACAGTACATGTTATCTAGCCTTTGGGATTGTTCACGCAGTGTCATCGGAATGAAATCGGACTCACAAAAACAGCTGCATGGAAATTATGGTATTGCATAACAATAAACAGTGAAAATGTACAAAAAATCACAGGGAGCAGATAAAATGCGTGAAATGAAAGCGAACAGCATGAAGTTGTAATTCTACGGCGACCTTTTAATAGTATGGTGAATATTAATAAAGGAGAAACGCGGATCAAAACAACAGCATTGCATGGAAGTATGGTTTCACAGTATACATAAAAAATACAATTAAACACCACCACTCTCATTACAGTGTTGCTCATGTTGGGTTCGTTTGTGCTATTGAGGTCGTTTCGTAAATTTGCCAAACATTCTCGACGACTTGCTGCAGGCTAGCATCCTTCGCAGCCGTTGCGTGGACAAGTACGAAAGCGTGAAACCTATGAATACCTATGGCGCGAATACCTATGGCTTGGTTGTCTGGGGAAATACCTATGCCACAATTCTTGAGCCCATTGTAATTTTGTTAAGTCAGTGCGTATAATTACATTCTCTATGCGAGATTAGGCCTAATGAAATTCATGGATCTGGTTACTATGCATAATGCCCTGTTTAGGTTTCAGTATCACCATAATTTATTACCTAAGATCTTTGACAATTACTTTACATGCATATCATCAAAAGAAAACTATAATACTAAGCTAGCATCTAAATCAACTTATTATATCGATCGTGTTAGAACTAATTATGGTAAGTTCAATTTACATTTCAGTCTGGTACTTCTATTTGGAACAACTTGGATGAAGACTGAGATAAAAGGTTTATCTCTGCGTTCATTTAAAAAAGTATTGAGTAAACAATTCTTAAGCTTTTACGCCTTACCCTAGCTTAGTATTTTTAAGTTCGTGTCGCTCTTAATTAATATACAAATTTTGTTCTGTCAAAAACTGCTACTGTTACTACTTGTTTGTATTTCTGGTTTTCTTTTTGTTTGTTTTGTTTTCTTGTTCTTCCTTCAACCCATTTAAAGTTTAATAATTTTTGTAACTACTCAGCTCGTTTAGTTTTTTTTTTGCTTATCTAAGTTTATCTTTCTTTTGCTGTAATATTTCTTCTATATCTAGCAAAATATAATGGTTGTTGTTAATGTAAACTCAATTCCGAGTGGACTTATGAAGCGTGAGTTCATCCATCCAGAGGAACGATAATCGGTTCAGTCAACGGCTGTCGTGTATTGTAAAACTGGGCCTCAATGATAAATCGTAATAAGAGTTAGTGTAAATTAGAAACCTGTGTTAAGCCTGTTGTAATAAGCTACCGCTTGCAATTTCAACTAAGAGCCCATCTTGATCAACTGTCGTAATTTTAATTGATGCGAGCTTTCGTACATTGAAAGCGAGGTGTAGTCACTTACAGTGGGTATCCATCATGAGGGATTGCAATAATAAAGGAAGATATAGTTAGTCTAAAGATCCGGGTAGTCACTTAAAAATTTACTGCGAAACAAACATAAAACAACAAAACTACCACTTTATTTCCAAAGTGTACCACTTAGGTAAAATATTATAAAATGGCTACTGCACTTCAGTATGTCACATTAAAATGACCACAGAATGGCTCGGCTAGGATTATAACACACAGCAACTACCGATAGAAGTCTAAGTTATCATGCCTTAAGTGATATTTTCACCACAAAATTACTAGAACAAGAAGTTCAACCACAAGGAAAATTTTACTATCTCGTTTTAGTACATATAAAACGTGTATGACATGAACTATAATTTTAAAATTATCATAGACGAAGTCCAACTATTGGATCAACAACTGAGATGTCATATTTGAACCGTAATTATTATATTTTCATTGACCGACCTAAACATACATTTATCACCGGTTCATTTAAAAAATTCCAAGAAAAAATTTAAAATGACAATCTTTAGAAAACTAAGTAAACATTGTAAGATCGCTGTGGCCTTGGTTGAACTAAATGGCCAAGTCATGCTTTTATTGAATGAACCAGAACTACTTGTTTCAGAGTTTGCTGTTCTCAGAATAGGTATTGAGTATATAGGCAAACTAAACTAATTCTGGTATCCAACTCGCAGAAACAATTACTCGAGTACAGGACAAACAGTGAATAATATAGTGGTTAGACTACCGAAACAGGAAGTACTTTAAGTACCTCGAGTTTTCGAGCAAATAACAATAGAAAAACGAACAAGTAGCCCACCCTGAAAGGTTCAAATCTCCCGGCTAAGATTTCGTTGGACAAAATTGCATGTTGACTCCATGATCTCTTAAAGTTCATGCCCACGACTTCAACATTCAACCACAAAATCCTATAAATCCTATAAATCATCAACGCACTAGTAAAGATCCCTTTAACAATATGACAATGATCATGCTGAATCTTAATTTCCTCTGTGTTTGCCCTATACAGCCTATTTGCGTAAATCCAAGTAATAAACCAATAGTTCTAACAAAAACGCATCATTCCTATCAGTCACAACACCTTTGGGCAAAAAAAAATTAGGTCAGTGCGTCTTGCGACCACACGAATCTTGCAGGAAATACCATACCATACCGAGGAATACAAATATGTCCCCCAAAAATGCTGTGGCCTGTAGTGAGTACTTTACAGTAGACATAACTTTGGGCGGGAACAAAGGTTATGTCTTGTCACTATTTAAACGTTACTCATGTAATAGGCTAAATTTTGCAAAAAAAGGGACTCCCATTTACTTTTCCGAAAGTCCCTCAAAAAGAGACTCCTCAGGCTTGACAAGTTTCCGGATGATGTGCATAGAAGAACTGAAACTTATAGCCAAGGTCAGGACAATTGCTACAGTGCGGAGAGCCGTAAGTTTTAGGTTGTTTAAGAATCCTTGCGAATTGAGTGCAAAATAAAACACAACCACCACATCGCTCTCAATATAAGCAAAAATCATACAAACACTGATGTAGAAAACATACCGAGTCACAAATTTGTGTTTGTTTAAGATGCTGATGAAAAGTGCCTTGGAGATAGTGCAGACTGAGTTGTATGTTGCAAAATAAAAAACATTTGAGTCTGTTTTAAAACAGTACGACAAAACGAACCCTAAAATCAACAAATAAATGTTTGAAGCAAACCAGTCACTTCGAATCATTGAAAAGTGGGTTTGAATGGTCCACGTGGCTTTACAGGAGAACCGACTATACAAGAAAAAACAGAAGATCTTCAAAGGTGACCAATTTTTGAAAAATTCCTGAAACAAGAAACTGATGGGGCTTTTTCCAAAAAGGTTACTAAAGTAGGATGATGTCGGGCTAATATTATCTTCATCAAATCTGAAGAATGATAACCCTCCGCTGGAAATACCAACTGGAAGAGCTGCTACAACGAGAACCATATGACAAAAACCCATAGCAATTATGCGACAAATCTGTACGATAAAGTTAAGATATCTTGCATTACGGTGAGTCTGTCTCGTGTACTCGGCATTGCTCACAGGGGGAATAGGGGCTGTCCCTCATCATCCGTTCCTTGATGATTCTCCACAGTCTCCACAGTAACTGAGTTCAGACGTGGCTCTTCGTTACTATTTGCAGCTTCTTCCTTATTTCGTATTTCAGTAGTTCCATTCCCGACTACACGACCTCCGTCTTCTTGTTGACCTCCCGACATCCAACAGAGTTTCTTTGTGCGCCTCAGCCACTCCAACGTTATTACCGGTCCAACAAGGAACCAGTAAAAAAAGGTTCTCTAAATATGATTTCATTTTACTCAGTTCAGTAGAGAACTGCGGGCCGGGTGAAGGTCGAATCTCCACATTTGTCCGGTCACTCTGAGCCAAAATGGAATTCATTTCGTTGGCATGAACGGTCTTTTTGCTGATTCTTCCGCTTGAGGAGTCGATTTGTACACAGTCTTTGCCTCCAACATGTAAAACTGGAATCAGCAGCGTGTCTTCAGAAAGGCCATCCTTCGTCAGAGGAGGACAAATTGGTCCGTCTGCAAAATATATCAGCACAGAGTACCCTGCATTCTGCGCACTTAGTGTCAGATTCTTCAAAGGACACAAACTGCAGTTGTCGTTCGTCAGCGTAACGATAGCGACTTTGTGGACTTGAATTTTTGCCGCCTTGCTTACATCCCTCAGCGGCTGGCATTCATTTGTGAGGTTTGAATACACAGCCAGTCCATTCAAAAGCAATTCTTTGTCCACCTCCGTGTTTGTTGCCTGTATGGAGGACTGTAACGAAGGTATCCTAAATCCTGCCTTCTCTTGCATATCTAACACGTTGCATTTCACTAAGTAGCAGTACGCGTCATAAGCTGGATGCATAGTGAGTGTGTTGTTACCCGGATCGTAAAGCGACTTAATATATGACAAAGGTGTTAAAACGATAAAGATCAAACCTTCTATCGCCAAGAAGGAAACGCAACAGCCTATTTTTATACACTTCTCCGACATCTTGAACACGTAGCAGAAGCAAAAGAGTCCCGCCAAAAGCAACAACGTAATTATAACAATGACCGTTGTTACTCACTGCGGTTGGGAGTTACGTCGCAGCACGAGTCAACCACGAGCCCTAGTCAACCTCGAATCACGAGTCATCCTCGAGTCAAGTTTAATTTTTTTTGTTTTCTATTTGTTTAGTTTTCTCTTCATTGCGACAATTGTATCGTGTCCTGGATCCAAACTACTGGTGAACGGAAATTTTGACCGCATGGTAGCAGTTTTCATGAGTTTCGTCAAGACAAGACCAACATTTACATCTGTGTCTTTTAACTCATTGTTTACACGTCAACTTCGCACGAAATTCTTTTTCCTCGAGAGCGCTTGCTAAAAATTATTTCTTTTAAGTATTGCGTCTTATCAGCGTCTTACTGAAGATTATTTCGTGACCTATCTGTATTTTGTGTTCATATCAGCTATCAAGCTATGGTAAGTAATGGAATGCAAACAAGGAACGGGGAATGGAAGAATAAGAATGGGGAACGGGAAACGGGGAACGGGGAATCTCTAGTACAGAGAATCTCTTAAATAGGGAATCTCTAAAACAGGAAATCTCTAAAATAGGGAATCTCTAAAACGGTGAATCTCTAAAACGGAGAACCTCTAAAACGGGGAATCTCTAAAATAGGGAGTCTCTAAAACGGGGAATATCTAAAACTGGTCAACTATGTCCAACATGAAAGATGTAATTGTTGGTGATACGTGTAGTTCATGTCATCGCGCCCACTTCTACGCCTCCATGGGAATTATACTAGTGACAGAATCAATGTGCTACTTTATTCCATGTGCTCGATGATCTTTGTAGGTTTCGCTGAAGCAGTTCGTTTAGAAGTTTGTCTCCAAAATTGTTGGACCTTTAGTTAGCATGTTGAAGACGCCAAAATATGCAAGTCGCTATAGTTGGTCACTTGAATCGTGTGTGAAGGTCCTTTGCTTGTACTAGCTCGAACCGTCTAGGAGAGAGACTTATTTGGGCTAAAAACCCGCACAATCTACACAATACGAGCACTTGTCATTTCTGACGCTGCAAGAACTCGAAATGCTTCCTATGTACGGTGCAAATTATATGCATCGGCCTCCTGAGAGACCGCAGACAACAGGGCATCCTAACAGCCAGCCGAGACAACTGGACAGGGGCACCCAACGAGCCAAATCAACCTAAAGCTGTAGAAAGGCATTTTTAAGCGCCTTTATGGTTTTTAAAGTCTGTTTAAAGTGATGTTTTCTTTAGCTAGAAGAAGTCCATCTGTTCGCATTCCCTAGCTGAAATTTTAATAGCCCGAAAATGTTAGGGAACAAAATCTTCCTTTGAGAAAATGCAAGCTGAAGTGAATTGTCCACGAACTATCTAGAGAACTATTTTCTTTCCGAAAATGCTAGCTGACGTTTTTGACTGCCAAAAACAACAATTACGACCTTTCCGAAAACCTTAGGGGCTATGATTTCCCAATTGCGAATCTTTTAGGCCACGTTTTAGTTACGAAAATCTGAGTGCACTCCTTAATCGACGCCGAAAACCCAAGGCGAACTACCCTCCACCGAACAGATATCTACCGAAACTTGTCGTTGGGTGCCCCTGACTGGAGTTCAGTGAAGCAATGAACGATTTTAAGCACATGTTCCCAACCCTCGATCGCGATGTGATAGAAGCTGTTTTACGTGTTAACAACGGTTTAGTGGATGCTACGATAGATCAACTTTTGTCAATGGGAATTGATATGGAGGGTACTGTCCCGGATTCTGGTAGTCTGGATCATCCTCCTTTGCCTTCATACAGTGTTTTGAATCAGTCAGAACCGCCCCCAGCGTATACACCGAGGGATAGCAAATCTTATTCAACTTCTAGTCCAACGTCTCGCCCTCTTCCAGCAACGCCGTACTCTGCATGGAATCCGCCATTACTAGTAGGCAAATTACCGGACGATTTCTTACGTTTGGGGCCTTCTTCAGCGACTCCTGCCCCATCTACTCGCGGGTTTGCGGATCACATGGATGATAAAGAATTGGAGAGGTTTTTGGAAGATGAAAAACTAGCCATGGTTCTACAGAATGAAGAGTTCATGCGCGAGCTTAGACACAATAAAGATTTCATGCTGTCTCCAGAAAAAGATTTGTTGTTGTTGTGAATTCCTATTTACGCTACCTTGTCACTGCATCCGATACCAAATTAAATTTCTAGACAATTGTGCAACAAAATGTTGTGTTTGCTGGTCTAGAAGACAGACAAGGACATTTGAAGTTTTCTATTTTGTGTTTAATTATACCGAGCAATATTATAAATAGGTAATTATGTTCACACCATGGACGTGAATGATAACAATAAATTTTGCCACATTAATTATTGAAATTTCTTCATTTCGATTACTTTGCACCGGATTTTACTTCCTTGTATCTGCTTACTTGAAATGATCTTAAATATTGAAACTTATATGAATATTGTTTAGTGTTTCAGTACATGAGGAAAACACGAAACCTTTGTTTTTGCTGTTAATACTATCACAAATGCATGTGAAAGCCTAAGAATTCTTGCAAACACTGAGAAAAGTTTGCACGTGAGAAAAATAGTAAAGATGACGATGATCATGATTGCGATGATTGTAGTCATGATTATGATACCCAGCACATTTTTTTTTTATTTCTGGACCTGCAAACTGTATAGTACATTGTACAGTGTAGTACGTATGCATGTGTTTCCCAGTGTTTGAATGGACTATTGTGCTTATATAGCATCTTTAGGGCAAACCAAATTAGAATGCTATAATTATTGACAGTTATCATTATTGATTTGAAGATGGTGACAATGACAATGATGATTATGGTGATGATGACAATGATTAATAGTAGTGTGAAAAAAAAGGTTTTGGTCAAAGATACATGTAGCTTAGGAAAATGTTTTTGGTTAGCATTTCCCTCCTATGTCCCGTGGGGGCAGAGCTCATTCCTCCATATCTTGGAAGACAGTGAAGGGATCTCTGGAACCCCACAGTCTTGAATTTGTTTAATTCTGTTAAATTTTCACTTTGTTCTTGAACTATTTTATGCAACATGTAAAGCGTGCATTAATCCTAATAACAATTAGTTTTCCTACCTCAACAGACAGACAACAAAACGCAGCTACCACAGCCAAGAACACCTTAGGTAGGTTTTTGCTCATTGCTTAATAGATTTTTGGCAGGTCGTAGTTTCACAAAATGTCCCATTTCTGTTTCGTTTCCAGCGCCAGTAGAGAGTACACAGGGCAACGAACTAGTAGCCTCAATGGTGCTGTTGCTGGTAGTGATAGTGGACATCCATCACCATTACCATCACCATCTTCTGCAACACCAGTCAGTATTGAACCAGTTGCTGGGGCAGTGGGTGGACATCCAACCAGCCCTTCCCACGAGGATGTTGTTTTACTGGAAAAGCTGAGGCACATGGGAAAAAGTATGTTTTATAAAATTAACATATTTGTTATATAATACATCAACCTTAGAGATTCTGCTACTGCTATTTTCACAACTGTTGCCACGAGATGTTTAGGATAGAAACAGTGACAAGACTGAAAGTTGATAAATTATGGCTGAAAGGGACAGGGGTTTATTTATAATAAATTTGTTGGTTTGATAGTTTGTTCATTTATAATGACTTGCCTTTGAACTTTAGGTACAAGGAAGAAATTTGACAAGCTCGCAAAAATGTTTCACAGAAAGAATGCGAATCGAGCAAACTATCCTTTTTATACTTGATTACATGTATTTAGGTAATGTTTCTGAAATTAAAGCAGTCTCAACCAGCAGCACCAGATTTTCTCAGCAGCTGAAAACTATAGTATCAACGAAACTGTCATGGTCAAACCTTCTCAATCACTTGAATTGCTTTTTTTGATTTGGTGTAAACAGTTTTTAAAAGTTCATTAATAACAACAACAACTTAATTTATAATTAGGTAAATGGATTTTACAGTTTGTCCACCCGAGTGTAGCAGAGCTAATTGCATTGGGTAGAACAATAACATAGGTACAGAAAATTATACATATAGTTCAATCCTTAATTTGGTAGTATCATTGGCACTGGCTCAGCCGCATCGACTGCCAATCTTTTGGATGGTTACAATGATGATAATGATGATGATGGTAGGTTTGTTGTTTGTTGTCATCTCTACAGGCGCAGATCAAGGGGAGGTGAAATGGGCGAATTTTCACCCCCCTTTTTCTGAGCCCCACTTCTTTCTTTTTTTTTTCTAATCCCTCAAATATGGAAATAATATTTGATTTCTATGATTTCTATGATTGAGCTGGAGAAAATTCACCCCCCATTTCAAAATCCTGGATCCGCGCCTGCTCTACAATAAATTCATTTGTAACTTCATTGTACATATGTATTTTAAATTTGTTTTCTTATTGTCACCTTTTTGTCATTGTGTAAAAGATGTAACATGTAATTTAAAACTCATGTGCATACTTCTTAATTCCAATCAACAGCAAACACAGAAACTTGTTAGGAAATTATAATTTAAGATGTTTTACTTAACATTTTACATTACGATGTTTAGGTGAAGTTGCAGCCATTTCTAAACAAGAGATCAAATTTTTATGTACATCAAAGTGCACGTATTGACCACTAATACCAGTGCTTGATCAATATAGTTGCATCAAGGTTGTTAGAAGAAGTTTGTGCGGTACTGTATGTAAAAAGGTTCTCAGTTCTTCAACATTCTGGCATCATATTTATTTTCATTTAGATGAAATGCTGAATGCAATGGGCTCAGCCAGACTTGAAATCATGGATGAAAGAGATGAGGACAAAGAAAAAGAGACATCGCCTCAAAAAACAGCCCAACAACCAAAGGTGTGTATATGCACATCAACAACATTTGTAAAATAATATATGTACGATAAAAAAGCTATAAAACTTTCTCTAGGAGCTTTTCCACTAATTTGTGCTTTATTTTTGGGAGTTTAATTTTCTAACATGAATATTAAATGATCAAAGCCACCTAAGAAGCCCAATATGCATTCTACAATGGTTTACCCACAAATGAGATACCTAAACCAGAAAAAAAGAATGTAATACATTTCTTTTTTATTAAGATATTGCTGAAACATGAGTGGTAAAAAAAAAACAGTCTGTCAAAATTAATTGCTCATAATGTTCTCAAAAACCATCTTAAAGATCTTTTCCAAGTTTACCTACAACTTGTGTAGTCTGACTAATTCAAATCATAAAAGTTTCATTAAAAGTGTCTGAGTAGATTTGGAGATAACTGACATCATATATATCAAAGGGTTGTGTTCTACCATGGTAACAGTTGTTGCATGGAAACCAACGAAATAATTTTAAATATGTGAGTGATCATCGCAGTTATGAACACTACTCAAGCAGTAGTGAAAATAAAGCCTGCAAAAAATTCAGGCTTGTTCGGGATTTGAACCCACGACCTCTGCAAAACCTACAAACCCACAACCTCTAAGAAACCAAAACTTGTCTTCTGTGGAAGGTTTTATTTTCAGACAATTCACTTCAGTTCTAGAACACTTTTAGCACCTTGTCAGTGAAATTTCATCATTTTCTTTTTTCAGCCACCTGAAACAGACCAGAAGAAGCCTGGCAGTGTTGAACCAATCGTGTTCTTTTCTGAAGACAACGAGTTTTAATACAAAGAAGAAAAGTAACAGATTTTATGGAGAAATGTTATAAGTGAACTATGTGTTATAAAGGGGCCAAGGATGGATTTGTATAATAGTCTTTGACAGCTGCCATTGTAGCATGTGAATTAGGCACAGGGGTTACGTGATATTGATGGCAACAAGTTACAGTGTAAGGGACCTGCTATGAGAAAGGGTTTTTGAGTATCTCCTAGAGTTAGGTCTTTAATTCAGTAGTCTACTAACACTTTTATCATCAGATAAAACGAATTCCCACCCAAATAACATTGAGTTGAATTATATGCAAACTTCATGCAGGAAAAGTGAAGTATAAGAGAGAGCAGAATTGAAGTAGTGTATTTTGCAATTTACAGGGTGTCAAATTTAGGGCAAAACTTTAAATTTTATAAATTGCAGACACATTTCATTTGTTTGGCTTGAATGTTGAAAGTGTAGGGGTTCCAAAGTTTGTAAGTATTTGAGCCAGTTCGTGAAGTCACGTGACATGATGTCATATCTGAAATGGGTCTATTCAGTTCTTGTACCACTCCCTCACCACCCCCACTCCGTTTGTATTAGGGTTGGTGAGGTGTGAGATGCATTACAGAAGCCATGTGATTGGAAATTGAGAAGAGTAAATTTATTTCTGAGAAAGAAGCCTGTAAGCTTCACGGATGGCAAAAAAATCGAAACAGAAAAGCACAGCATCGAAACAATGGCGTGCAAAGCAAAGAAAACATAACTTCTCGCGGTTCTCACACATGTCTCAGTAGGTTACGGCAATGCCGCGGAGTTGGGTAGAACGTAGACAGGGAGTTAAATTTAGTTCAAATGGAAAGAGGTTATTTACTTAAAACAAATGTGTTCTAAGGCTACTCAGAGTAGGAAATGGTTTAACATCCTTAGAGATCCTACAGTGTGAGTGTTCAAATAAAAGCTCACAGAGCGGTTTTCAATTGAGTGTCGAAAGTAATTCTCGTTTTGTTTTGGTTTTGCCTTGCTTCGCTCTGTGATTGGCCAGGAAAACTCGCGCCGCTTTCTCAACCAGTGAGAAGCAAAACCAAAACCAATGGCGACTTGCACGCGCGCATTTTCCCGCGCTTAGCGCCGGCTACATGTAATTGCTTCGTATTCTGATTGGCTCATTGCATTGCTTACTTCTGTTGTGATTGGCTGGAGTAATTGCTTTGGTTTTGGTTTTACCATACTCAATTGAAAAGCGCTCTAACTTCTTTTAAAAGGGCAATGTCATGGAGATTTGGTACTTTTTGATCAAAGCTAAACCGAAACTGCAATAGGGCGTCCTCTCCTTCACGACCTTCCTGGAGCATCAAGGAGGATATACCTTTTAGTTTCGTCAAAGAGATTTAAACCAAAGTAGAAACTTTAAAACGAGAGAAGGACTTGACAAAAGTAACTATTAGAAATCCTGAAGCTGCAAAGGCCTTTGCCATCCTTGTAAATAGTTTCAGTGTACCAGTATACATGAGTAACGTTTCCCCCAAATAGACTATTTTTGCGTTTTGTTTGGTTTGTCTGTGACCTTTACTGATATTAGGTGATGTCGTCCCTTTAACTGCAGAAGATAAGGTCCTGTGGCCCTGTGTTCTTTCAATCATTTCAGAATTTGGGTTAGAATTCTTGGGAATAGGTTGAATATCATATGTAAATTAGAGAACATAACCTGCTGAAATAAATATTCATTACCTTTGTATGTCGGGGTCAATTGTTGTCCAGTCTTGGAAGTGGTTGTTTTCTACTGATGCCTAACAGGAAACACATTGTTGAATGATATCCATGTGTTATTACTATCATCATCATCATCATCATCATCATCATCATCATCATCATCATCATCATCAACATCATCATCATCATCATCATCATCGCCATCACCACCATCTTCATAGTCATCCTCATTATCATTATTGCCTTATGAAACACTCCAATCGTGTTGTCTACATCACCAAAAGGTCAATGTAATGAGTAACGGGAATGGGATAAAAGCTAAGAGTATCTTTAACGACAGAGATCAACAATAACACGTTGCTAATGACTACCTACCATCTGAGTTGCCGGGATTCAATTACGGTGTGTACTTGGGACAGAATGTTGCTGGAGTTATCAATGTTTACTTGCTTGATGACATGACCAGACCTCCACGCTTTTACATAGAAATTTAGCTGTGTGGTTCACATTAATTTCCTTCGATAATTTCACGTGAACTTTCCCCTCAATTTGACGTTGCTTGTGTAAATTTCACATGGAGCCAACTTAAGATGGTAAAGACATTGACATTGATACGGCCTGCGGGCGATACCAAGAGATGGACAAATTTTCGTGCTAACACGACTCAACACTTTGAAATAAAGTTATCACTCAAATACACCTCGCTCAAAATTATATTGTAAAACTGTAAAGCTGTAGCGTAGAAATGCTGTAGGCGCTGATCCAGACCGTTTTCTGCCGTTTTGCGGAAAACGGTCAGAGTTTTGAAAACTAAATATATTTTAAAAATAAAAATAAAAATAAAATTTCCAAGTCTCTTGAAACCTGTCCAATATCAAAAGCCAAGGGAATGGCTCTTTTTGTAGGATTTATATCCAAAACGTTATTCCGTGGTAGCATCCCCCCCCCCCCCCCCTTAAAGCGTCGGGCTCTTGCCGCTCCTGTTATCGATAAACGATCACCATTTTCCCTGAATTCGCGCCTGTGCTGTGTATATTAGTTTCAAGTTTGGATCCTAAACTTGATTCTGTAATGATGCTGATCACTTTTATTTCAGTATGCTGTAAAGTTAAACTTTTCGCGGTTCTTTGTTTTGCCGTGGTGTATAGTGTGTCTAGCTGACTTGTTCTGCAGAGATTTATTTCTATTTATTGCTGATGTCAACTGGCTGCCTGGCTCCGCTAGCCCTTATGGTTATTCCAGGCAGCCAGTACTCTCAACTTTTACCTTTAATTTTTTATTGTAAATTATCTTTTTTTGCAAGAAAAAGAGTACAAATAAAGATTGTTGTTGTTGGGGTCTGTATTTTGTCAGCCTCCAGGCATAAAATGAAGACAAATAAAAACATCCAAAGCCAGTTAACGAACATCATCTTATCGCCAATAGTAATCCCTACTTGTATATCAAGTCTTTCTTGTTGTGTTTCTTGTTGATGTTCAAAAGTGTGATATGAGGAAGAGCACGCACGATGAGGATACTTGACACTGGATTCTGTTCGTGCGAGTCGTCCATGCTTTTCCACGTGCACAGGAAACCCAACGCGTGCAACACTATAATGATAGTCGAGTGAAGTTGTAGATCCACTTGGATCAAGGCTCGTAACCTAACTGGTTCTAGGGCTGTCCATAAGTTGCTCGGCCACTTTTGAGCAACTTTTCTGATTTCGAGCAACTTTCAATCCTTTGAGCAACTTTTCGGATTGCGAGCAACTTTCTTCTGTTTTGAACAGGTTTCTTGCTTTTTAAGACATTTCACAACTTCAAAGCGCCTATTAAAGTTCTGATATTGGACATTGGTTGCTTTCATCATGATATACCTTTTGCAAACAACATTTATACACTATCCGACACTATCCCTGCTCTGGAGAATACGGCTAGTGCCTAGTGGTGGTCTGCCTGTGGTAGTTTTACAAGGGTCAGTGGATATGGTAAAAAAATCAAAATGCCGGAGCTGAACGATAGTCCATGCTCGAGTGACCATGATGAATATTCAGATCCTCTAGAAATAGCAGCTAGTGCTGGAGCTAGGTTGAGTAAGCTGGTATATAAGGAAGCAAATGAAGAGGATCAGATTTTGGGATGTGGGTTGAGACAAGATAGCAATGTAAAACTTAAGCTTACACACAATTATAATGAAATCAATATGCAATATGTATCTGGCATCTATGCAAAGTGAAATTCTTCATGACCATCTTCATTTTAGTTGATAATTAGCCTCTTACACCAAAATACAAAAAAGCAACTTCTGAGCAACTTTTAGAGTTTTGGAGCAACTTTTGAGCAACTTTTTGAGAAAATTGAAGCAACTTTTCAAACATTTATGAGCACCTTGTGGACAGCCCTAACTGGTTCTCTGTAAGGGGTATTACTATGGAGCCGAATAAGACTGTTATTTCATTGGTAATGAAAACGTAAAGCTTGTGGGATGTGGTTGGAGTGACAATACTTCACAAATTAATGTGATCAAGTAAGCTGAAGCCACTCTAAGCGCACTAAGGCCACAAGGTAGCGGGAATTATCCCTTAAATCTATTTCATTGGTAGTGGGCTGGCAAGCTGGATCATTCGTGATAAATTTGTCTCTTTTTTTGTCATCCTTGACAAACTCAGTCTTCCTTTGTTTAGGATGGCTGAAACGTTTTTAATGGATCCTTTTCACAATTTAATTTAAAAATACATCGCACGTATACATTAGCCATTTTAATAAAGACTTAAGGCAAAATGTGAAAATTTGTTATGACAATTTACGGCAGCTCGAGTGATTAATATTAGGCTGGACACTTGCGGCACATGAACTCCTGAATTGACACCTTTTTACAATTTGAAACTTTTTCGCTTATTACAACAAGCTTACGTCAATATTGATCACCTTTTATTGCAGCTTTTTAAGTTCGTATCACGATTTGTCATTAAAGCCACTGCCTAAGGTATTACAATACACGACAGACATAGATTGAATGATTGTCGCTTCTCTGAATCAGCTCAAACTCATGGTTCATGAGCTTTTTCATCCTACTTATGCCTCAGGCTTCGGTTGCTGCAAGGTGAACTGTTCCGTGGTCTTATTTCTGTGGCGTTAGGCCGGGTTCACTTGACTACCTCTGCAGGACAACACTATTTGTAAAGACCTTCTGTATTTTGTCAGCCTCCAGGCATAAATAAAAGCATCCAAAGCGACCTTGAGAAACATCATCTCATCACCAATAGTAATCCCCGCTTGTATATCAAGCCTTTCTTGTCGTGTTTCTTGTTTCATGTAAAAACTCATGTGAAGTAGTATGATATGAGAAACAGCACACACAATGAGGATACCTGACAACGGCAATGTTACAATTGAGACCGACTGCCTTTCGCTGATCCTATTCGTGCGAATCGTCCTCGTTTGTCCACGCGCGTCTCGAGGTCCGCCAGCTGCAAGCGGTCGAGAGGTTTTGGCAAATTTACGAAACGACCACAATAGCATAAACGAACCAAACATGAGAACCACTGTAATGAGAGTCGAGTGAAGATGTAGATCCAATTGAATCAAGGCTCGTAACCGAACTCCGGCGAATTGTAAGGAGATGAACCCAGCAAAGTACACGAACAACAAGACAACACACGCGAGGACCCTGCGTGTGGTCACGATTGACCGGTAACGGTGAGAGAAGGTTATTGCCACGTACTGCGACCAAATTAGACCAAGAACAAGTAGGAACGACGAGTTAAGGCCCACGTACGAGAACAAAGCTCCAAAGAAGGATAAACGTTTTTACGGTTCACGAAGCACCAAAGACTATGAGAAATATCTCAACAAACGGCTCATTATAAAGAAGGGTCCGAGAAACACACCAGTTATGAAATCCACAAGGGCTAAAACGACAATGAAGTAAGTAGCAGGAGTACGGAAGCATTTCAGAGGATCCTTGTAGAGAGATAGCAATAATAACACGTTGCTGATGATGGTTACTGGTGAAAGAATCGCTAAGCAGATGGCGGTCCCTAGCTGTGTGTTCAGGTAGAAGGTAAGATCTACTTGTGATGAATTAGTGCTATCCATGGCCAATCAAGATTTTCAAACTATTCTCCCACTAAAAAATATATCGCCGTCGGTGGTGCAGACGATTGCGGAATCTTGATCCTTTCGTGGCCAATGCCGAGGAATAAAGTTTTCGGCAGGCTGCCTTCTCAGCTAAAACTTCAACTAAAGATAAATATTAGTGTGATGTTAGTTGGGTCGCTCTTAATTTGTTGCCTTTTTTTGGCCTCCAGATGACCACTGTCGAGTACAGACAATTCACTCATCTCTTCAGTCTTTTCCCTTCTCAGTTTCCAATTGTAAAGTGTTTTTCTTAGGCAATTGTATTGAAATATCTCGGTTACTTTTGCTTAAATTTAGACTTCATTACCTGGCAGCAGATATTTTCTGACGCTAGGAAGTCAAGTAGCAATTATTTTCACCTTTTAGGGAAATTCCGCCTGACTGTGGTTTTATACTCTGAACAGTTAGGGCCTGAGCTGATTTCAAAACAAGATACGCGATTCTTCAGGTAACGTCTAGTTTGGCTGCACCTTTAAGTATAGCCAATTCGATTCCGTTCAACACATAACATCAGTAATACATCTTGAGGCGTATAATGCCTTCCTGTTTTGTAATCCGTTTATGATTGATTGTAATAACAGTTGTCGTAACTTTAATTGGCTGACGATCCTGCTATAATAAAGCTTCTCGTCTTCAGTTTCCAGCTAATAACGCATCTGTCGCGAATTGCGACTACACGTCAACTCTCCGGCGTAATTTGTGATAATTAATCCGTACTACTTCAAGCGGTTGAAATAACACATGGTTTTTTCCTCCAGAAAAGTCTTAAATATGAATAAATATCGCTTACTTTTCAGTAACGAAACACTGGAAAATCATCTAGTGATACAAACAATTTTTGGGTTGCACCTGCAACGGACTTTTCAACTGATTCGTTGTACAATCTTACTACTCCAACCACCACAGGAAAGCAGTTTACACTATCGTTCCTCTATTTCATCATCATCATCATCATCATCATCATCATCATCATCATCATCATCATCATCATCATCATCATCATCATCATTACACCAACTGGTGCTGTTTAGGGCGATGATATTTATTATTCAATTGAGAGTTAGCGGTATAGAGTAAAGCGCATACTTCTCCCATGTTGGTTGCAAAATCTCATTAAAATGCAAAACTGGTGTAGCCATCCAATGAACAGTCGGCCATCTTGGATTATGCGAATGCTATACAGTTAATCCATGCGCATTAAAAACTAAAATATTCCAATCCCTGCAAAACTTGTCCAACAAACATTTGGTAGCTTTGGTCGGCACATCGACTTCAATGAAGCATGAACTCCAACGATGAATTCTTCCCAAATAAGTCATGGTGGCATTTACTCTGTGTTCTGTAAAAAATTATAAACGTTGAAATTTCGGGGAAGGTAATATTCGCCCCCAACCATCCCTCTCCCACAATCTGGATGGGGTTAATAGGAAGGTTGGTAGGGCACCGTCATGCAATATGCAATATGCCTTGAGAGATAGGCCTTTTTATCGTTACGTTCTGGGCAATATTAAGAATATTAGCTTTACAACCGGTACTTGCCCTCCCCCAGAGAGAAGATGTCTCTTAGCCATTTTTTTTTGTCAAGACATGTTTTGTTTTGTGTTGTTTTTAGGTTTTTAGCCGTTTGCTTGATTAAAGAGTAATAAACTATAGTCCTCTGTAAGGGGTATTATTATGGTGCGGAGTGAGCCGGTTATTTCATTGGTAGTTGGCTGGTAAGCTGGATCATTCGTGAAAAATTTGTTTCTTTGTTGTCATCCTTGAAAAACTCAATCTTCCTTTGTTTAGGATGGCTGAAACGTTTTGAGTGGATCCTTTTCACAATTTAATTTAAAAATACATCGCACGTATACATTAGCCATTTTAATAACGACTTAAGGCAAAATGTAAAAATGTGTTATGACAATTTACGACAGCACGAGTGATTAAAATTACGCCGGACAGTTGACGCAGATGGGCCCCTGAATTGACATCTTTTTACAATTTGAAACTTTTTCGCTTATTACAACAAGCTTACGTCAATACTGATCACCTTTTATTGCAGCTTTTTAAGTTCGTATCACGATTTGTCATTAAAGCCACTGCCTGAGGTATTGCAATACACGACGGACATAGATTGAATGATTGTCGCTTCTCTGAATCAGCTCAAACTCATGGTTCATGAGCTTTTTCATCCTACTTATGCCTCAGGCTTCGGTTGCTGCAAGGTGAACTGTTCCGTGGTCTTATTTCTGTGGCGTTAGGCCGGGTTCACTTGACTACTCTGCAGTACAACACTATTTGTAAAGACCTTCTGTATTTTGTCAGCCTCCAGGCATACATAAAAGCATTCAAAGCGACCTTGAGAAACATCATCTCATCACCAATAGTAATCCCCGCTTGTATATCAAGCCTTTCTTGTCGTGTTTCTTGTTTCATGTAAAAACCGATGTGAAGTAGTATATGAGAAACAGCACACACAATGAGGATACCTGACAACAGCAATGTTACAACTGTGAACTGCCTTTGGCTGATCCTGTTCGTGCGAGTCGTCCACGCTTGTCCACGCGCGTCTCGAGGTCCGCCAGCTGCAAATTGTCGAGAGGTTTTGGCAAATTTACGAAACGACCTCAATAGCATAAACGAACCCAACATGAGCAATAATGTAAAAAAATGACAGTCGTGTGACGATGTAGATCCACTTGAACGAAGATTTGTAACTGAACTCCAGTGAATTGTAAGGAGATGAACCCAGTAAGATACACGAACGACAAGACAATACACGCGAGGACCTTGCGTGTGGTCACGATTGACAGAATATACTTTGCTATTATCATTATATATAACGGTGAGGGAAGGTTTTTGCGACGTATTGCGACCAAATTAGACCAAGAACAGGGAGGAACGACGAGTTGAGGCCCACGTACGCGAACAAAGCTCCAAAGAAGGATAAACTTTTGTACGGTTCACGAAGCACCAAAGACTATGAGAAATATCGCAACAAACGGCTCATTATAAAGAAGAGTTCGATAAACACACCAGTTATGAAATCCACCAGGGCTAAAGCGACGAGGAAGTAAGTAGCAGGAGTACGGAAGCATCATCAGCGTCACACCAACGGCTGCTGTTCATTTAGGGCGATGATTTTTATTATTCAATTGAAAGTTAGCAGTATAGAGTAAAGTGCATACTTCTGCCAGGCTGGATGTAAATTCTCATTTCCATACAAACCTGGTGTAGCAACCCAACATAATACGTCAGCATTTCCAGCCGAGCGACCATCTTGAATTATTATTCATGAAAAGTTATGCAATATAGTTATTCCATGTGCATTAAAAACTAAAATATTCCAGTTCCTGTAAATCGTGCCTAACAAACGTTTGTTAGCTATGGTCAAGTCCACTTCAGTAAAGACTGACCTCCAATGATGAATTCTTCCCAGATACGTTGTTGAAAAAGTCACAAGATTTGGCGACAGTTTCTCCACTTATTGTAAAAGTTATGAACGTTGAAATTTCGGGGAAGGTAAAATTCGCCCCCAGCCATCCCTCTCCCACGATCTGGATAGGGTTAAGTGCCGTGATAAAAAGGCTTTGTTTTGATCATTACGTATTGGGCAATATTAGCATTATAGCCAGTGTCTACCCTTTAAATAAACAGGCCCTTGCTTAGTGTAGCAAGGGTTGGCCAACTCGAAAGCATTTGCTACTTTGGCTACCAAACACATCCTGTAATCTCTACTGTAGTCCATGGTAATTTTTAATCACCAAGTGTAACTCTTGTATTTTATTTTTTTGCTTTGTAATTCCTTTGCAAATAGTGTGAAATAAATGAATTGAAATGTAGCACTTGATTTCCTCCTAAGCGGAGACAAGAAGCCTCTTTGCCTCCCCCCCCCCCCCCCCCCCCTTTTGTCCTTTAGTTCGTTTGTTTGACTCCACAAGTTAACTGAAAGCTTATTTTAAAAGGTGTGTTTTAACCCTTAGATGCGAGTCGTAGTATTAGCAGCCGTTAGAGTCCTCATCAGCATGGAATAGGTAATAATTACACTCAGGAAGCCCACGTGAATTAAACATAGGCCCAGGAGGCCAAAAACAGCTGTCCATGGTTGCTCATATTGACTTCGTTAGAGCTAACAATAATGCCCGTCTCCACGTGGCCATAGTACCCTATATGTGGCTGTAGCACTGCTTAAATTTGCAAAGTATTTTTAGACACTTTTTAAATTGTCAGCGTCAGTCATTTCTCCGACAGGATCAGCTGAAGTTTTGTGCTTTTCGCGGTGTACGGAAATGATTATTCAGGTTTTTGTGGTTAAGGTCATAAGGACATCAATAAACACTGCATGCAAAACGAAAGGCGAGGTTAACCGCGTGATTGAATTTAAACTGTCCAAAACAACACCCTATGTAAAGAGAAAGCCAGGCTTGTAATTAACGAAACCAACAAACGTGTTTCAAATGTCCGTTTGCTTTGAAAATTCAGACAGTTTCTGAACAATTTGTCACTTGAACGCTGCAGCATCTGCACTCGAAGATGACATATTTGAAAATTTTACGATCTGTTTATCATTTTCTTGTCATATTTTGCTGATCCTGAGTAAATTTTACCGTTTATGGAACAGCTGTTAAAGCCGAACGTAATTTTCCTTCACTCAGCCTTAAAGAGAGCAAAGGGAACCTCAGCGAGCCTGTTCAGTTTACATCAGGCTGTATGAGAAATAAGGTCGCAGTACACGGAACAGAGTCGAATAAGGTATTTTTTAGGGATAAGGTTCTTTGGTCTCCACTAAAGCCAATACGACTACCAAGAATAATCCCTTATTATTCCGGCTACAAAATTGTGGTTACGAAAGGAGACCCTCGCCTCTTCATGCAGCGGTAGCTTATATGTTCACCACCAAGGCACTGGGGACGATTGTAACTTTACTTAAATTGATCTTAACGCAGCAACCAGAAAAAGAAACGTACGCAACGCAGAGATACGTTCGACCAAAACTAAAACTGAGTTCACTCTTCAAGCTGAGGATGCGTTGCTGCCATTTCGGTCAAGAAACATGAAATTTTGTGCCACTGAAATGAAACACAGAAAACGAAATGGATAACCCAAATCGGAACCTAGACTAAAAGCTTTCAAAGCTATAACTCCAAGACGCAAGAACAGCTTCAATTTCGGTTACATCAGGGCTGAAGTATACGGTATTTCAACATCACTTCGTGTCCTGAGTTCCAGAGGTTCCGCAAAAGGGCCTACAGTCCTGTAGCGTCTTCTTTGATCCCTATAAAAGTGATATATGAGTTATTCAAACTAACTAATTCGGACAAGAAAGAGCGGTTGAGAACAACATACGAGCGATATTTGGATTCTGATCACTTGCATCGACTCGAGAAACAAAGAGCACCTGAAAATATAGAAGCAAAACATTTCCGGTGTTGACAAAGTTCGGTGTAGCCCTCTGTAAACTCTATCTCGGTTGAAATTTAGGTGAGAACGCACTGCCGGAGTTGGAGTAACTTTAGTTCTCGGAATTCCCCCAAACTAGGGCGAGGCTCTAACAACTGGACCACTGAGAGCGATAGTTGCTGAGAGGAGAACAGTTTGAAGCTCTTGATTGGCCATGAATAACACTAATTCATCACAAGTAGATCTTACCTTCTACCTGAACACACAGCTAGGGACCGCCATCTGCTTAGCAATTCTCTCACCAGTAACCATCATCAGCAACGTGTTATTATTGCTATCTCTCTACAAGGATCCTCTGAAATGCTTCCGTACTCCTGCTACTTACTTCATCGTCGCTTTAGCCCTGGTGGATTTCATAACTGCTGTGTTAATCGAACCTTTCTTTATAATGAGCCGTTTCTTGCGATATTTCTCATGGTCTTTGGTGCTTCGTGAACCGTACAAAAGTTTATCCTTCTTTGGAGCTTTGTTCTCGTACGTGGGCCTCAACTCGTCGTTCCTACTTGTTCTTGGTCTAATTTGGTCGCAGTACGTGGCAATAACCTTCCCTCACCGTTACCGGTCAATCGTGACCACACGCAGGGTCCTCGCGTGTATAGCCGTGTCGTGCGTGTACTTCACCGGGTTCATCTCCTTACAATTCGCCGGAGTTCAGTTACAATCTTTGGTTCAGATAGATCTGCATCTTCACTCAACTCTCATTACAGTGTTGCTCATGTTGGGTTCGTTTATGCTATTGTGGTCGTTTCGTAAATTTGCCAAAAAGTCTCGACGACTTGAAGCGGGCGTGCAGAACTCTAAGCCTCGAGACGCGCGTTGACAAGCGTGGACGAATCGCACGAGCAGGATCAGCGAAAGGCAGTTCACAGTTGTAACGTTGCTGTTGTCAGGTATCCTTATTGTGTGTGCTCTTCCTCATATCATACTACTTCACATCAGTTTTTACATGAAACAAGAAACAAGACAAGAAAGACTTGATATAGAAGCGGGGATTACTATCGGTGATGGGATGATGTTCCTAAAGGTCGCTTTGGATGCTTTCATTTATGCCTGGAGGCTGACAAAATACAGAAGGTCTTTACAAATAGTGTTGTCCTGCGCAGCGAATCAGGTGGATTCTAACGCCACAGAAACACAAACCATGGAAAATTTCACCTTTCAGTAACCGAAACCTGAGTCATCCACTGACATCACCAAACCACGAGTATATACGTAGTACGAAATGATCGTGAAACTCATTTCGGTGGACTTATGAAGCATGAGCTCATCCATCCAGAGAAACGATGTTATCGATTCAGTTCAGAGCTGTCGTGTATTATAAAACCGGACTTAAATGATAAATCGTAATAAGGGTTGGTGTAAAGTAAAAACCTGTCGTAAGCCTGTTGAAATAAGCTACCGCTTGCAATGTCAACTAGAGTCCATCTTGAGCAACTATCGCAACGGCAATTTTAATTTATGCGAGCTGTCGTATATTGAAAGCGGGGTGTAATCACTTACAGTGGGTATCCATCATGAGGGATTGCAAAAATAAAGGAAAATAGTTAGTCTAAAGATCCGGGTAGTCACTAAAAAACGTACTGCTAAACAAACATAAAACAACAAAACTACCACTTTATTTCCAAAGTGTATCACTTAGGTAAATATAAATGACTACTGCACTTCAGTATATTATAATGACCACAGAATAACTCGTCTACGATTATAACAAATAACAAGCAAGGTTGAAGACTAAGTTATCATGCCTTAATAAGTGAAATGTTCACCACAAAATAAAAACAAGACGTTCCACCACTGGAAAAGTTAGATTTGCTCGTTTTAATACATGGAAAACGTGTATGACATGAAATATCATTAAAAAGTATCGCTTACGAAATCGAAGTATTGCATCAAAAAAGAGATCATATGAACCGTAATTAATGTTTATTTACCAACTTAGACATATATTTATATCATCGCTTTCTCTGCCAATTTATCAAACAATGGATAGCTTTAGAACTGGCTTAGCAAATACTACACAGATTTTGGGGCCCTGATCTCTCTTTGAAATGGCCCACTGAAGTCATGATTGCATTCAATCAACCGGAACTTCTTGTTTCAAAAGTTCCTGATCTTAAAAAAGCCATTGAGTGTATAGGCAAACTAAACTAATTCTGATATTCGACACGCAGAAATGGTACAGGGTAAACAATCTATAAGATAATCGTGAAACACAGCGCCATATACGAAATTAGGGAACCAACCAGACCCCCAAATGCTGTGGCCTGTAATGAGTACAAAAAGAGGTCCACCTCAAATGTTCGAAGATCAAAATCTCCCTAAGGTTTCGTTGAAAACAAAATTTCTACATTTGCTGGAGGAAAGAGGAATAAGTTCACTCAAATTTTATGCCAATCACCTCCACAACTACTACACAATCCTATAAATCCTATAAATCATCAACACGCTATTAAAAATTTTTTTTACCAATATGACAATGATCATGCTGAGCCTTAATTTCCTCTGTGTTTGCCATGTACAAACTATTTCCGTGAATAGAAGTAATGTTTATATATTACATGTTTTGGCGTGTAGTCGAGCCCGTAGCTAGGGCGAGTCAAACTACAAACAACGGCGGGAGTAGAAATACTCCTCAATACTACAAACCAAAACATCTAATAAGAGATGTATTATCCAACTTGTATTGCAAACAAATAATTTATAGCAAAAAACTTTTTTTCGGGAAAAGTGTGATGCGCGCGAGGTTTCCTACAGTACAAATATCCAAATGTACAACATCGCGGAATATTTGTACTCGTCTCTTGCGTTTTCTGTTCAGTAACTAACAAAGCTGGATAATAAACTGGCATTTCTCTAAAAAAAACTTTTCATTCCTACCAGAAACAAGACGGCTTTCACTTTGGGAGGAAACTAATGAACTGGCTTTTCTTCAAAAAAAGAAACAATTTATCATTCCTACCAGTAACAACACGTCTTTTAGTTTGGGAGGAAACTGAATCTGTGTTTAGGTTTCAGCATGCCTCTGGGCAAAAACAACGGTCAGTGCGTCTTTTGACCACGCGAACCACACTCATGTAACAAGCTGAATTCGCAAAAAGTTTCTACTTATTTTTCACTAAGACTTTCAAAGAGCGACTCCTCAGGCTTGACAAGTTTCCGGATGATGTGCATGGAAGAATTCAAACTTATGGTCAAGGTCAGGCCAATTGCTACAGTGCGGAGAGCCGTAAGTTTTAGGTTGTTTAACGATCCTTGCGCATTGAGAGCAAAATAAAACACAGCCACCACATCGCTTTCAAGATAGGCAAAAATTATGCAAACACTGATGTAGAAAACATACCGCGTAACAAATTTGTGTTTGTTTAAGATGATGATGAAAAGCGCATTGCAGACAGTGCACACTGTGTCGTATGTTGCAAAAAACAAAGAGGCTCCCCCATAGGCATTATAAAAAGAGTTTATAGAAGAACAATAGGGTACTACTATCCCTAAAACCAACAAATAAATGTTTGATGCAAACCAGTCACTTCGAATCACTTTTGAAAAGTTGGTTTGAACGGTCCACGTGGTTTTACAGGCGAACCGAGTATACATGAAAAAACAGAAGATCTGAAAAGGTGACCAAAATATGGAAAGAGAGCCTTGTGCATGTAAGCCTAACGATGAGTTATCGTCATTTGTAGTGTTAAAGAAGTCACCCAAGTAGGATAATGCGTTGCTATTGTCACCTTCATCAAATCTAAAAAATGACCACCCTCCGCTAGAAATACCAACTGGAAGGGCTGCTATAACGAGAACCAGATAAAAACACCCCACAGCAATTTTGTGACAAATCTGTACGATAAAGTTAAGATATCTTACATTACGGTGAGTCTGTCTCGTGTACTCGGCATTGCTCACAGGGAGTAGTAGGGGCTGTCCCTCATCATCTGTTCCATGATGATTCTCCACAGTCTCCCCAGGAGCTGAGTTAAGACGTGGTTCCTCGTTACTATTTCCAGCTTCTTCCATGTTTCGCATTTCGGTAGTTCCACTTCCGACAGCACGACCTTCGTCTTCTTGTTGACCTCCCGACATCCAACAGAATTTCTTTGTGCGCCTCAGCCACTCCAAAGTTATTACCGGTCCAACAAGGAACCAGAAATAAAGTTTCTTTAAATATAAACTCATTTTACTCAGTGCAAAAGAGTACACCGGGGCTCGAATCTCCACATTTGTTGGGACACTCTCAGCCAAAAAGGAATTCATTTCGTTGGCATGAACGGGGCTGATTCCTTCGTTGAAGGTGTTGATTTGTTTACAGTCCTTGCCTCCAACATATAAACCTGGAATCAGCAGCTTGTCCTCAGAAAGGTCATCCTTCGTCGTAGGAAAACAAATTGGTTCGTTTGGAAAATATATCAGCACAGAGTACCCTGCAGTCTGCGCACTAAGTATCAGCTTCTCCGAAGGACACAAATTGCAGTTGTTGTTCGTCAGCGTAACGAGAGCGACTTTGTAGACTTGAATGTTTGCCTTGCTTACATCCCTCAGCGGCTGGCATGCATTTGTGAGGATTGAATACACAGCCAGTCCATTCAAAAGCAATTCTTTGCCCACCTCCGTGGTTGTCGACCGTATGAAGGACTGCAACGAAGATGTTCTACGTGAAGTATCCTCGTGCATTCTGCATTTCAGTGGGTTTTTCGTGTCATACGGTGGATACACAGTGAGTGTGTTTTCAGTACCCGAATTATAAAAAGGCCCAATAGACGAGTTAGGTATAAATACAATAAAGGTAAAACCTATTATCACCAAGAAGGAAGAGCAACAGCCTATTGCAACACACTTCCCCGACATCTTGAATAGAAACCGAAAGTAAAAGAGTACCGCCAAATGCAATCTAGAAAAAACATTCCCTGATCCTTTTTCAGATCAGGTTGGCCAATCACCGACAAGGACAGAACTGACCTCTGGAGCCTCTATGACAGATGTTAAAATTGGATAAACGATATACTTGGCCTAAAGCGTAATCTGGTAATTATAACAGCCATCGTTATTACCTTTGTTACTCATATTAGAACGAATAAAAATTGTATATAAGCCTTCAATCAGCCTTCCAAGAGGCCATCGAAAGAACTGATTCACCTACATGGATATGGATTCCTTTCCACATTTTATTTTCAGTATGACATACATACATATATTACTTTATTTACCCTCGGATTTCAGAGTAGCTTGTGCAGCTAATATCTCCGAGCAGTTAACCATCAGACGAGGGATAGACGATCACACCGGGAACTACGTCCACTACTCTTTTCGAACAGTGTGTGGGTTCTTTTACGTCCCACAGAATCAATTATGAAGAGTTGTGACACGGGTCCTACGGTATATCGTCCTTATCCGAGAAGACTAGAAAGTCGAACCATTTGCAGATGTTATTACAAAGGCAACACTTTCTCCTCAATTATCAGAATTATTTAAACACCCTGAGTATTGGTCCGGCCGGGGTTTGAACCCGCGCCCTCCCGCACGATAGTAAGCTAAATAAATAGTGAGCTAACTGGTCAGCGGTTTTTCAACATCACGTTGATCGTCGTTCATGCTTGTTCTTTCTTGGTCTGATCCTCACCGTTACCGGTCAATCCTGACCACACGAAGGGTCCTCGCTTTCATAGCCTTGTCGTGCGTGTACTTCACGGGTTCATCTCCTCACAATTCACCGGAGTTCAGTTACAAACCTTGATTCAAGTTGATCTACATCTTTACTCGACTCTCATTACAGTATTGCTTAGTAATTTTCGGTTCGTTTATGCTATTGATGTCGTTCCGTAAATTTGCCAAAAATTCTCGACGACTTGCAGCGGGCGTGCAGAACTCTCAGCCTCGAGAAGCAAATGGATAAGCGTGGACGACTCGCACGAACAGGATCAGCGAAAGGCAGTTTACAGCAGTTGTAACATTGCTGTCGTTAGGTATCCTTATTGTGTGTGCTGTTCCTCATATCATACTACTTCACATGAGTTTTTACATGAAACAAGAAACACGACAAGAAAGGCTTGATATACAAGCGGGGATTACTATTGGTGATGAGATGATGTTTCTCAAGGTCGCTTTGGATGCTTTTATTTATGCCTGGAGGCTGACAAAATACAGAAGGTCTTTACAAATAGTGTTGTCCTGCAGAGGTAGTCAAGTGAACCCGGTCTAACGCCACAGAAATAAGACCACGGAAAAGTTCACCTTGCAGCAACCGAAGCCTGAGGCATAAGTAGGATGAAAAAGCTCATGAACCATGAGTTTGAGCTGATTCAGAGAAACGACAATCATTCAATCTATGTCTGTCGTTAGGTATCCTTATTAGGCACTTTAAGCAAAGTAGCTACGGCGACCTCTATTACGGTGGGCGGAAGTATAAAAGCACAGAAATGACGCAGTGCGCATGCTTGGAAATGACGTTTCGACGCCAACTGAAATCCTACAACGTGTGAAGAGCTGTCTTCTGGCGTAGTCGCTACTACGTGAGTATAAAAGTGGACCCCTCTCTTGTTTTTTACAATTAGTAGTTTTAAAAGCTATCATAGATTGCTTTTTTTTTTGTTTTTCACTTCAGATACTGGTTTTCCAGTAAATACGTTTTGCCTGCATTTTCTCAGTTTAAGATTTGTATCCTTAACCAGGAGCCCATTACTAGGACCGTACAACTCTCATACTAAGCCTATGTCACAGCATTTTTACAGACCGATCTATTTTTAGGCTACTTTTTCCCGCGAAAAAGGCAACAAGGACGGCAGCGGCAACGAGAGCGCCACATAACAATAGTTTTAATGAGCAAAAACAAAGGCCCTGCGAGTGCAGATACTTGTGGCACGTGCAGCGACTTGTGATTGGTTATTGGGCTCCTGCGGGAGTATGATTTTGGCGGGAAATTCAATCTAAAAATAAATTGGTTTGTGAAAACGCCGTGACAGTAATATAGGGCAGTTGTCCGCTCCTAGTGATGGGCTCCTGCCTTAATCGAGTATGCCATGGCCGCGGAAAATTAAAATCGCCTGAAAAAACAAAGACTAGCTGAAAACCGCAATTACGACTGTTAGCAATAAAGCTAAATGTCCCTGAAGGTTGTTTAAACAAGAATAAAATATCTAAGGAGGATTTAGATAATTTACTTGTTTAGTTTTGAACGACTAGTAGATTTTATACTAAAACAATTAGATTATTTGTTCTCGATTTCTATGCATGATAGCTGATTTGGGCTGATAGACATCTCGAGCTCATGATCTAATTGTTAAATAGCGTGCGTTGCACACTGACATCAAGCTGTTGGCCTTGTCTCTTTACGTTAAACTAGACCAGTCCTAACATCAGAGATCTTAGTTTTGAGTCGGGACTGCATGGGTGTGAGGCTCACTAGCAGAAAATTCTCAAAAAATCAACAGCGAAATTCACCTACGGCCAGATGGAACGGAAAGGGAAGCACACACATTCCGTGTACGTATTTTCTTGTCCCGTAGAAGCCTGAATTTTTTCACCACTGTTTAAGTAGTGTTCATGAATGGTATGATCACTCACATATTCATAATACATTATGTTTATTATTGTACCTACCACACTGTGAATGACGATCAACTTATTTGTTATTGCTACAAATTTCGTGCAACCGCTCTTAATGAAAAGCTGGACTCTTTTTTGACCACACAGTGAGTTTCCGGGAAAGTTGTTACAGAGCATGCATTATCGCACCTTTGTTGTTAAACGTCGGTACTGTCTTCTTCTGTAACGCCTTCCATTGTAGCTGAACACCAAGGAGATCTTTTCAGGTGGAATTGCTTTAGCTACTTCTTCTATGGAAGCCTTGCGTGAAAATTCAAACTTGCAATTAAGAAAAAAAATTGCATGCTAAAGTAGTTCCTACTTACAGCCCAAAAACGAAATTATGTTATTTCAATTATGGGTGGTCGTTTTGTCCCGCTTCGATTAGCTTCGTAGCTATTTGCGGGACAAGTTATTGTCTTAATTGTGAAGAAAAATAATTGCAAACAAATAACTGTAAATAAAGTTGTTATTGGAGTGTCAAATTGAAAATAAAACAAAAATAAATCGAAACTAGGAAAGTCCCTATTTTTGTCAGCTGAGGGACAACGAGTTAAGGGCCGATCACAAAATAAATAACACTTAAGTTTAATATGAAATAAAGCATAAGAGCGCTCACCATTTTTACAAGAAGCCTTTCTCGTAGATCAATTTGAATGAAGGGCTTAGTTAACAACTCATCTCCTAAATTCTTCAATGGGATCCAACCCTCAGAACTGTTTCCAATCCTTGCGCCGTATGGCAGAAACTTGTCAGCTCGGGTTGAGGATGCCGAAATTCGACTGTGATTCAATTCTCCAGTTTGCAAACCGAGCGCTCTGAAGCCTTCACATGCTGCAATTTCAATTTCAGGCTAAATTTCCCTCACTGTTCCCACTGTCATTAGTATAAAACCTATACAGTTAATTTAATTCTTTAAATTAGCTTTCTTTTCGATGCTGTTATTTTCCTCATTTTTATTTTCACAAATTTCTGAGCTTCCGCAAAGAGAATCCAAGTAAAAGCATGGGTGTATGAACGACCTCGTATTCATGGCACGATATATTTGAAACAACGCCATATAAAAATGTTTACAAAAAGTGATTGAAAAGAACTGAGTTAAGAAAAATCCAAGATTAAGATAGCGTTCGTAAGTAGGTGCCTGGGTGAATTCGATAAAAATGTATCTTTAGTTGTCTGACAGCAAGATGCTTCTTACACGGCTCACTTTTTAACGTTGTCATCCAATAGATTTAACGTAGCATTTTCGCGAGACAAAGTTCAGAAACATCTTCTTGACTAACCTGGGCTAAAAGAACGTGATCTGAGTCATCACTCGAGTTTTCATAACAGATACAGAGCCACAGGCACCTGACTCGTTTCCATGGTAACTCAAGGTCACTTCACATGGTGCGTCATGTCGGCGAACTTTTTTGGTGGGTCCACGTGAACTGCGACTTGCAGGGCGATGTGGTCATAAGTTAGCAGTCTGTCAAACTGTGGAAAATGGAAACTAAACTAATGAAGGCACTCACAATTAAAGGCGTTGACTTATTATCATAGCTCGATTTATGCATTGAGGCTGAAATGAAACAACCGATTCGAGGGTTCAGTCTGCGATCCCAATCATTTACATTTCTAGGAAAGGGGCTTTCAAATCATTTACTAGGGCGACTGCAAGTAAATCTTAATGTATAAATTATCTGACTGAACTGGCGTAAAGATTGTCAAGAAGGTAGAAAGCGGTGCCCCAACACCCGTTATCGGCTTAAAATGACTCCCCCTTATGAGCAGATTCATAGGTCTATTTATTGCTTTAAAAGGAACTATCACGAGGCTTTTAATGGTTTTTGGCCATTAAAAATATCTTCAAACTATCTAATCGTTCCAAAAATGCTTTTCAAACTGAAAGGAATGCAAAACAAATGAACTTCAGCCAGGCCGAACAAGTTTTGGTAATTTCTTTAAGGCACATTCTCCCTCTCTCACTCTCAAAACCCTTGCCATCCTGTACAACAAACTTCAGGAAATAGTTTCAGTGAAGTAAGATACCCTTTAGTACTATAAATCTACTGGTGCTCTATCACGAATTCCGTTCTCTGATTGGCTACGCTACTCGCTATCTATTCTGTGATAGATAGTGGTTAGCGGTTGTCAACACAATGGAGCCCTCTTCTTCGCGTTTTCTGTGAGGAGAATTTGGATAATTTACTTCCATGTTTAATTTGAACGACTAGTAGATTTATACTAAAACAATTAGATTATTCGCTCTCGATTTGTATGCGTGATAGCTGATTCGAGCTGCGCCCTCATCAGCTATCACGCGATAGAAATCTCGAGCTCACAATCTATTGTTTTAAAAGTAGCAAAAGAAGACAATTGAGGGGAAGAAATGTTTTCGGTGTTTGTATTGATCCTTAGAATATCGTGACAGTGACGGCTACTTCAAACAATGGCCCAAAAGAGAGGAGGGTGTTTATCTTCCTTAAGTGAAGAATTGCCATTGTGTTATACAGAGAAAGCTCCCCGCATGTGAACTATGGGCTAACAAATTGCTCAACTTATAAAACAACTAGCTGGACCGAAATACACCTCTCAACAACAAATAAAATAAAGTTTCGTTTTACTGATGAAGCAACATACTTCACGTAAATTAGTTCATCGTTCCTTGCATTTGTTTTCATTTTCATTTTCTTTTATTTTATTTTACCTGCCACTTAGAACCTAAATTGTTCAGGGAGCTAACAAGAAAGCCTACTGGTTTATTTAGCTTCCTAGCTTGCCCATTGTTTTTATTTAATTTAGATTAACATATTTTGAAAAATTTCTAGATTGTAATAAAAAAATGTATACATTGACAAAAGCAAATAAAGATTATTATTATTATTATTATTATTATTATTATCATTATTGTTATTATTATCAGAAATTCAAGATGAAGGCAACGGGTGTGTAGAGTAGTGTAGAGCGTAAATGTTAAAAAAAAAGACCCATGTTCAACGTAGGCAAAATTGTAACTTACTTTCATTTTAACTAACAGTTTGCTGTCAGTGGAGATGGTGACGTCATCAGGGGCAAGTGATCCGTTTGACGTGTGCTGTTCATAAATGACGTAACTCGGGAACGTGAGTTGCAAGGAAACTTTGGTTACATTATACAATGGTGATCCTCTGTGTTTCACAGTCACAAGAATAAATGTTGTTTTACTGGAGGGAACAGAAACCAAAACAATAACAAGCTATCACAGGTGTTGACATTACGATTAAAATTTTGAATTGCAACACGTAAGAAAACTTGAAAAAAACCTAGTTGACATAGCTAATATCAAAAGAGTACGTTAGCATTCGGTGGAGCAGTAAAGTTCCTCCCCTTGACCACCCATGCGCTGAGATCCCGACGAAATGCCCGAGAGCGAAATTTGCTGCATATAACTACGGCACGCTCCTTTTCCCCTGTATACACTTTTTAAGATAAGGAAAAAGCTGTTTCTGTTTTGCAGTTATAAACGCTCGGGCTTTCCAAATACATCAGCAACTTTATACACATTGTGATGTTTCCTTTAGACATTGAATCACGATGCATAGGATAAACCAACGATTTTAATGGATACTAGAAACATCAAGCACATGGACCGCCATGATGGTAAGAGAGTCCTTCCCACAGATGTTCCCAACGGCAACATCCGGTTGCATGACTTCCGGTTAATTACATAAACATTACACACATTAAGTAGAAAGCTAACCAACTCAATCATGTAGTATAGTGTAAGGCCTTAGTGCTGCTATGACGAAATTCACATCTTTCCTATGTAAGCCATTTAAAAATATAACCAAGTAGTCTGTACGTGAAGAAGAATGTTGTTTAGTATTTTCAAATATCTCTTTTTGTTACAGAGATTTGTAAGTTTTTAAAATATGCAAATTAGCTATGTGATGACATCATAAACTCAACCGAATTTTGATCAAATATGATGAAAAAGAAATCTTAGCCAATTTGTATCAGAAATGCTTAAATATTTGCAAGAAGATTCTACTAGATGTGCTCCAGAATGAGCCTACCAGTTTTGTTACCATGGCAACGTACTGGCTTCCAGACCTCCCTGACTTAAAGTGTTTGCAGGCCACCTTTGGCGTTGTATTTTGATACAGTTGCCAGTGCTGCCTCATCTGCATGATTCATTAGGCATATAAATATGCTAAGTCGAGTTCGTGGCCTTGTTAAATGTTTTACGAGTTGAAAATCACTAAAGTATTGAACTCAGGTTGGAAAGGACTGGAAAAGAGTGAGTTACCATAGGAACCGAATTTTTTTAGCCGTGGGTGTGTTGCCTGCAGAACTATGAGCCTACCAAGTTTAAATGGTCTCTGCTGCAAATTGACTACTTGATGTTATATCGGGTTAAGTGTATGACGTCACCAGTCCCCTTATTTGCATATTGTTCACATTTTTTAAACTTAAATATCTCCGGAACTAATGCAGATATTTGCAAACGGTAAACGGCGTTTTTTATCATTCCTTAAATGCTAAAATTTAAGGGGTAAAAATTTGACCGTAGTAGAGATTCTGTACTAAATGTTTTCGGAAAGCATCTTTTTCGAACTCAGAAAAAATTAAAAGCACTGAAACACCAAGATATGTTATTACTCTTATCTTCCCTCTCAGTTTATTGATGAGAAATTTTCATTTTATAGAAACATTTTTGGTTGATAATTGTGGTGATGTATTGACGAAATCCCAATCTGTTCTATGCTGTTGCT
Organism: Pachyseris speciosa; assembly: GCA_016490735.1. Lineage (NCBI taxonomy): Eukaryota > Metazoa > Cnidaria > Anthozoa > Scleractinia > Pachyseridae > Pachyseris > Pachyseris speciosa. The sequence continues at coordinate 432,378 of JAEMWC010000076.1, forward strand.
GAAGCTATCTCGCGGCTTACACTGATAAAATCAATTTTCTTCCATGGCAATAAATTAATAAATTATAATAAATTAATAAATTAATAATAAATTATGTTTACCTCATTACTGATGATAAGTGCTTGAGAAACTAATGACGAGTTCTCAAGCTGAGCACTCGTGTTGTGAAAAGGAGCAAAGTCATGAAAATGACCTTGATTGACTACTGTGCGTCTTTGGCGGCGGTTAACTAGTTTCTGATGTTTTGCGGCAGCTCCTTTTGATCAATCTTTTCGACAATTCGTAACCTTTATTGCTTATTAATGAGCAGTCCTACCCATGGAGCAATTAAGAAAAATGCGTTTTCCGAGGCCACTCTAATTACTAATAACAATAAAGCTGCTGAATCATTTTCGCTTTTGAATAACACGTGAAATCCTCTTAAACTCTTGTACTGGTAGTCCGTCGCTGACTGATCCACGTACTTTTGTTCAAAATTTTGAGTAAGTGGATGAAATCCTAAAGTGTGATTATTGTTAGAAATAAGTTATTAAACAAGTATTCTTCCTATGCAGTTCAGTATGATGAATTTATATTTAACATGCATGTTGTACAGCTATTAAGAAGGGCTTCCCCACTGGGTGTATACATCTTTTATATTTCACAAATGAAAACTTATTTTGTATTTGTTTTGTATTTTCATACCTTGGATAAATGGGTGCACCATCCATCTTTGTGGACTTCATTTCAAGAGTAGCTAGTCCACCATAATGTCCCAGCACCAGTGCCTGAAAAAAAATTGTTTGAACTGAACTGCACACAGTTCAATTAACAAACCGCAATTACTATTAGTTAAATATAGAGACGAATAACTGCTGGAACTAATACCGCCCTTAAAAAAGCTTGCTACCCGATGTTTTCTTTTTGTAGTTAGTAGTGTCTTGTTTGCGAGCACAAGCGTGAACTAATGAGCACTTTTGAACAACAAACACTTTAGAAAATTTGGCAAGCAACACGCACTTGGCAAATTGCTTTTTGACAGTTTTTTTTTTCAACAGAATCATATAATTATTAATTTTTATTTTTATTCCTTTTTCTTTCCCCGAGCTTTACAACCAAACAAGTAATCGATACTTTCTAGAGATACATTATTTATCTATGAAGGGCAACTTACTCGCTTTACGAAAGGTCGAGGTCTCCAGCCTTATAAGAGAAATCCGAGAGTGGTGTGCTTGCGAAAATACGCCCCCTCGAGCACGAAGATAAGGGGACCTCTCAAAATTTTGGAAGCAGATAGAAAAAAATTCGTTTTTCATTCATTTTTGTGATGACTTTCAAGAACAGTTAAGGGATCGTTGGCTACCCCTTACAGAGTCAGTTGACGGAAACGTTTCATGCTGGACTTCGTGACGACATCTCGGTAAGGTGCCAGAACTCTTGCAAAAATTAACCAACTGCCAAAATGCTAAACTGAGTAAGTGAAATGTACCAGCTAAACTACCGAAAAAATGCTCGAGAAAGGAACAGTATTGTATAACGAGAGTTCACACATCCAAACTGGCCTGGGACAAAGTTACCTGCCGCTCTGCGAGACTTTCAAAGCAACTCGAGCAGGAAAAAAATTAGGGGACCACTGGTTCCTCCTTATAACGAAAAGAGAGAAGCGGAAAGCAGAGCGTTGGTTTAAGCCCAGTAAAAGAAAAAAAGAGAAAAATAATTTTCCAAAGTTTCTGACGAAATGTCAGTTGGGTGCTACTAACACAATATTACGTCACTGCAAAAATGTCAAACTGCTAAATGTCACTTGCAAAAGGCAACAGCATAAAATACCAAGGAGGTGAATTCCTATAGTTTATCGTTACTAAAAAAAACCATGCTTCCAAGTTAAAAATAACTTCCACAAAAGCTTTAAGCAACCTGATGATGGACAATTGCAACTCAGTTGCGAGCACTTTCAAGACAATGAGTGATTGAATGCTTCTTGAAAAGACAAGAGCGAATGAAAGAATTAAAGCAACTTTTCTTAAAACGAAAGATTGAAAAATAAAAAGATATTTTGGTTAGGTATGTATCAAACCAGATCATGTAACAGCAAAAGATGCAAAAACCTGGTATATCTTATGGCTTCTCAGTCCTCCCAGAAAAATCGTGAAGAAACAAAACTATTCTCAGCAAAATCTGCTTAAAAAAAAAACAACAGGATAATACGAAATTGCTCATTTGAATAACTTTCAGTTAAATGATATTTATTTCACAAAACTAACAGTCTCATATCTTCGCGAGAACGCTTAAATTTTGCTTCAGTTGGCTACATACGAGGCATTTAACATGCAAATTTTAAACGATCGCCGGATTTAATAAAGAGGACAAAATGGTGTTCAAAAAACAGTTTGACTTTAGCTTTTGACCTGTAAAATGGTGGGTATTAATTACAAATTTAGTCTCCCTTATGACAAAGAAGACGAACAAATAAACGCTCTTACCCATAAAAGGAACAGAGAGAAACCTTTGACCAGGAAACGTATTGCGAAGAATCTGAGCAAATTCTTCATCTTAAGACCAACTAGCTGACGCTCATCGACTAGCTTAGCTCTGAAAGATGGAAAGTGACTTCTGATTACTTTAATGAACTTGATCAATGCTATAAGGTGTGAAATAATTAATCTATCTGGTAACTGATATCAATTTTCTGTTAGTTAGTAGAATAGCTCTCGGAAATTACTAATGAGTGATTTGCGTTTGATTTACATCCCATCACGATCAGGGATATATAATTATAATGCCGTCTGCCACTGGATAAAGATATACGTATGTATATACCGACAGAATGCTCCAGTAAGAAATTAGGAGTAACATAATCCACAAATTTAGAGTTAAAAGATTTCCGTTGCAAGGTCTGCAAGGCCTGTAAGGCCGTAGATAGTACAAGGGGACCCGAGGCCTTGCCTCCATAAACATTTTGAATGCTTGAAGTCTTCCCAATTTATTTCTTTTTGTTTTGTTTGTGCGTGTGCGTCTGATATAACAAGCCGTGTAATTTCATAAAGGCGTAAGCACAATTTTTTAGGTTCCTATAGGAGGCTCAGGGAAATTGAAAAAAAAAATTAAATAAATATGAAAGAAGAGTTTTGTATTGACGTTGCCTCGGTAGCAATTTTCGCCTGGTTGCGGCCCTGGGGCCCGTTTCTCGAAAGTCCCGATAACGTAACGTGCCGGAAACCATATTTTGAAATCAAAATCTCGAGAAAAGTAGGGTGTGCTCTGACTTATAATGAAGTCCATTTTGTTTCTTTAGTTGATAACTTTACTGTCTAATTTTCAAAACTTTTGAAACGCCCATCTGGAATGGGAAACAAAACAGCTTAACGGACCTGGTAATTAGAAAACGGGCCCCCAGGTCTGTTTAAGTTAAATAATTACTCAGTACCATGGTCTGTTTCCAGTGTTTTGTATTATGCAACTTATAGACTTGACAAATACAAAATACCTCCAGATTGCCGAACACTTCACACTCCAGGGTTATTTTCATTCATTTTAAATACAAATGTAAACGCTCTTTCAGGACTCTCTATTAATCCATGTCAGAAAGACAGTGGGGTTTCGCAATAATTTGCGTCTTTTTCATAAATATATTTGCGATCAATTTCATTAGACACGCCAATGTTAATTTAATCTGAAATCAGTTCATGTTACCTTGGCAACCATTTTGAAGGTGGGCTCTCAAACGTTTAGTTAAATTAACATTATTAATTAAGAGAGCATTTAGACTAACTAATTTCTTAGATAATTTTAGTGGTCCTTTTTGGTTTTGATGATTTAGCCAGTAATGATCAATTTTAAGGGTTTTCTCGATGTTTGAAATGGTAAAAAAAAACTGGTTCAGGACTATCAAGGTTAGATAACCTCCATTGAACGTAATTTCCACGTCAGACAATCACATCATGCGCTCATGATTCCTTTCACCCTTTATAGGTCTCATTGTCATGGCTTGAATACTTTGTGATCATTTTCTAAATAGCCATTTCAAACACCTACTAGATCTGCCCTCTCCCCACCGTCAAGGACCACCCCAACAGATGACACGAAAATCTACTGTTAAAGGAGCAATTTCATCGGGATTTTTGATGTTTTTGGTTCAATTCTGCCAAAATTACTGCCCTTTACCTGTTATCGTGCAAAAACTGCACACTACAGAATCAGCAAGATGAATTCCAATGAAATTTTCGCAGTGAGAGCTAACTATGATAATTTTTTTGGTAATTTTTCAATGCATAGCTTGAAATTTTGAAAAACTGAACTGGCAAGTTTTTTCAAATTTCAATCCATTTTCATCCTGGTCATATTTGGTGGAATACAAGAGTTTATAGTGTCAATGTAATACTACAGTCTTTGGCAGCAAAACTAGACCATTATTTTAAGGTTTCCACTGATGCATTGGCAGTTTTGAGCTTTTTAAAGTGATGGTACAATAGCGTGAAAATGCCCCCTTAAAGAGAAACGTGCGAGCTTCAAGGAACAGATTATGTCCAACGAAAAATATACCTTCGTGATTTTAAAGGCTGCATAGAATCTCCTACATTTATTCCCCTCCAAATATTTATCGCTCCGGAGTGCTTGTATAAGATGGCGACATCCAGGAGCGTCCCTCCTGGCGACATCATATATCAGCTTTTCAGGAAACTGGTCAGTTCCAATTGGCAAAATGCTTCCTATTTTTGAAATTTCAAACACTATTTTATGGTATGAAATAACACCATCGCATTAAAAATCATTCAATAGTTCCTTGTTCTATTTTGGAGGGTATTCTGTCACGTGACGTAGTTCTTTGATTAAGGAAAACTCCCTCTGTCACTCTTACTTATTTCCATATTTCGCCATCTTGTCTTTCATTTTCATTTTAACATTTTTTCAATCAGTTTATAAATTACGAACAGGCATGGCAGTAAACCAACTTTACTGAATCTAAAAAATGTCGTAAAAGAAAATTAAATAATTCGGTGGTGTTGTGGGAGGGTCCTGGAAACTAAATGATGGGATTACAAAACTTGTCCACGAGAGACTGGGCACAACACTGGAAAGCGCTTTGGAAAGACGTGAAAGTAACACGAAAGTTAAAGATCTTCCGTGTGAAAACAAATCGAAGGTTTGATCAGTTAGAATGCTATAGTTGGTCAACTTCGTTCCCAGGGTCTCTCCTTTTCCTACCCCCTGGAGCGAAAGAGATGAGACCCTGGTTGGGTCATGTCACGTGTCCCCCAGAATCTGGGAGATTACAAATAAACAAGTCGAGGGAGGGGCGGATTAGGGTGAAAGTTGTCTCTACTGAGCCTAGTGGAGAACGGAAATGTACTGAAAGCCATCGAAGCGTGTAAGCACTGTTATGCGCAAAGCACGGACCATGTCAAGTGGGATAAATCCTGATAAAAGAACGACGTTGCCTAAAGAGCATCTCTAATCAAGCCATTCCCGGCAACTGACGAGATCCACAAGGGAGGATCGAAACCATGGTCTTGCCTGTCATTTCATGGCGTACTCAAAACACAGCCAATAAACTGGCATTAACAAAAGGAGGAAACTACTAAGAACCGCAGTTACAGAGCGGAGCGAAACGATCACAAAACAAAAAAACACAGCCGTAACCAAAGCTAAGTGATCCATTTTTGCTGCGTAGTTCTTTTAGAAGCTACAGTGCTAAAGAAAGGATCGAAAGACAGATAGCCGTGATGGGAACACTGAACATCTTGCTGCCGGGCCCGGCAATATAAATATTTCAAGATAATCACACGGCTAAAAACGCTATCCTTACAAACTTAAGATAACAAGACTGGCTGTACGGTCAACGGACGAACTGAAATGAGCCAAACCAAACGCCTCGAAGGACGTGAAAAGCACAGTTGCTAAACAGAAACAACGCGGGTTCCAACAAACAGGCGTTGATAACCCAGAAATGACCTTTGAGGTCAAAATAACTAAAATACAAAGCACTAACATCCTCTGAATCATCATGTTTGCCCGCTGAAAACATACACGAAGCTAAATCGGCCGATAGACGGCCAAATGATCAATTCTCCGTTGGTAAGCCAAACTTCACGCAGCACCACAGACGCCAAAATTATGCACACTACGAAACAAAACAGTCGCTCATTTGCACAGTGGTAAACGCAACGAGCATTTTGTCAGCTGAAGTTTGTTCGAAATTTATGTTTTGCTCGAAGTGCAGCGGCTCGGAAAGAAGAAGAAATAAATGAGCTATATTTTTCAGAGGCTGTCGAAGATCCAAAATCTTTGACCGTGAAAATCATCGGAGGCGCCTTTCACAGGAAACGATTATCATTCTTCTCATATGTACCACACCACGTTGATTTGTTACAGCATGAATTCGGATGCGTGTTAGCAATTAAAAGGGAAACTTTTACACAGCAACCATGAAGAGTTCAAGAAGCTGAAGCCACGCTAAGGGCACTAAGGCCACAAGGTAGCGGGCATTACCCCTTAAATCTACCAAAGCAAAGATTGAGCCCAAGCATTAACAGCCATAGACAGCTGTTTCGACCTTGTTAGGCCTCATCAGCATAGCATAGCTAATGCTCAGGCTCAAGTACCCACATATCAATAAAACAAGCAATGAAAACGTAAAGCTTGTGGGATGTGGCTGGAGTGACAAGGATACTTCACAAATTAATGTGATCAAGTAAGCTGAAGCCACTCTAAGGGCACTAAGGCCACAAGGTAGCGGGCATTACCCCTTAAATCTATTTCATTGGTAGTTGGCTGGCAAGCTGGATCATTCGTGATAAATTTGTCTCTTTGTTGTCATCCTTGACAAACTCAATCTTCCTTTGTTTAGGATGGCTGAAACGTTTTTAATGGATCCTTTTCACAATTTAATTTAAAAATACATCGGACGTATACATTAGCCATTTTAATAAAGACTTAAGGCAAAATGTGAAAATGTGTTATGACAATTTACGGCAGCTCGAGTGATTAATATTAGGTCGGACACTTGACGCACATAAACTCCTGAACTGACATCTTTTTACAATTTGAAACTTTTTCGCTTATTACAACAAGCTTACGTCAATATTGATCACCTTTTATTGCAGCTTTTTAAGTTCGTATTACGATTTGTCATTAAAGCCACTGCATGAGGTATTACAACACACGACAGACATAGATTGAATGATTGTCGTTCTCTGAATCAGTTCAAACTCATGGTTCATGAGCTTTTTCATCCTTCTTATGCCTCAGGCTTCGGTTGCTGCAAGGTGAACTGTTCCGTGGTCTTATTTCTGTGGCGTTAGGCCGGGTTCACTTGACAACCTCTGCAGGACAACACTCGATTTGTAAAGACCTTCTGTATTTTGTCAGCCTCCAGGCATAAATAAAAGCATCCAAAGCGACCTTGAAAAACATCATCTCATCGCCAATAGTAATACCTGCTTGTATATCAAGCCTTTCTTGCCGTGTTTCTTGTTTCATGTAAAAACCGATGTGAAGTAGTATGATATGAGAAACAGCACACACAATAAGGATACCTGACAACAACAATGTTACAACTGTGAACTGCCTTCGGCTGATCCTGTTCGTGCGAGTCGTCCACGCTTGTCCACGCGCGTCTCGAGGTCCGCCAGCTGCAAGTTGTCGAGAAGTTTTGGCAAATTTACGAAACGACCTCAATAGCATAAACGAACCCAACATGAGCAATACTGTAAAAAAAATGACAGTCGTGTGACGATGTAGATCCACTTGAACGAAGATTTGTAACTGAACTCCAGTGAATTGTAAGGAGATGAACCCAGTAAGGTACATGAGCGACAAGACAATACACGCGAGGACCCTGCGTGTGGTCACGATTGACAGAATATACTTTGCTATTATTATTATATATAACGGTGAGGGAAGGTTATTGCAACGTATTGCGACCAAATTAGACCAAGAACAGGCAGGAACGACGAGTTGAGGCCCACGTACGAGAACAAAGCTCCAAGAAGGATAAACTTTTGTACGGTTCACGAAGCACCAAAGACCACGAGAAATATCGCAAGAAACGGCTCATTATAAAGAAGGTTTCGATTAACACACCAGTTGTGAAATCCACCAGGGCTAAGGCGACGATGAAGTAAGTAGCGGGAGTACGAAAGTATCATCAGCATCACAACAACGGGTGCTGTTCATTTAGGGCGATGATTTTTGTTATTCAATTGAAAGTTAGCAGTATAGAGCAAAAGCGCATACTTCTGCCATGCTGGATGTAAATTCTCATTTCCATACAAAACTGGTGTAGCAACCCAACATAATACGTCACCATTTCCAGCCGAGCGACCATCTTGAATTATTATTCATGAAAAGTTATGCAATATAGTTATTCCATGAGCATTAAAAACTAAAATATTCCAGTTCCTGTAAAACGTGCCTAACGAACGTTTGGTAGCTATGGCCACGTCGACTTCATTAAAGACTGACCTCCAATGATGAATTCTTCCCAGATACGTTGTTCAAAAAGTCACAAGATTTGGTGGCATTTTCTCCACTTATTGTAAAAGTTATGAACGTTGAAATTTCGGGGGAGATAAAATTCGCCCCCAGCCATCCCTCTCCCACGATCTGGATAGGGTTAAGTGCCGTGATAAGAAGGCTTTGTTTTGATCATTACGTATTTGGCAATATTAGCATTATAACCGGTGTCTACCCTTTAAATAAACAGGCCCTTGCTTGGTGTAGCAAGGGTTGGCCAACTCGAAAGCATTTGCTACTTTGGCTACCAAACACATCCTGTAATCTCTACTGTAGTCCCTGGTAATTTTTAATCACCAAGTGTAACTCTTGTATTTTAATTTTTTGCTTTGTAATTCCTTTGCAAATAGTGTGAAATAAATAAATTGAAATGTAGCACTTGAAATCCTCTTAAGCGGAGACAAGATGTCTCCTTGCCACCCCCCCCCCCCCTTTGTTATGTTTTACTTCGTTGATCCTTTAGTTCGTTTGTTTGACTCCACAAGTTAACTGAAAGCTTATTTTAAAAGGTGTGTTTTAACCCTTATGTGCCAGTCGTAGTATTAGCAGCCGTTAGAGTCCTCATCAGCATGGAATAGGTAATAATTACACTCAGGAAACCCACATGAATTAAACGTAGGCCCAGGAGGCCAAAAACAGCTGTCCATGGTTGCTCATATTTACTTCGTTAGGGCTAACAATAATGCCCGTCTCCATGTGGCCATAGTGCCCTATATGTGGCTGTAGCACTGCTTAAATTTGCAAAGTATTTTTAGACACTTTTTCAATTGTCAGCGTCAGTCATTTCTCCGACAGGATCAGCTGAAGTTTTGTGCTTTTCGCGGTGTGCGGAAATAATTATTCAGGTTTTTGTGGTTAAGGTCATAAGGACATCAATAAACACTGCATGCAAAACGAAAGGCGAGGTTAACCGCGTGATTGAATTTAAACTCTCCAAAACAACACCTTATGTAAAGAGAAAGCCACGCTTGTAATTAACGAAACCAACAAACGTGTTTCAAATGTCCGTTTGTTTTGAAATTTCAGACAGTTTCTGAACAATTTGTCACTTGAACGCTGCAGCATCTGCACTCCAAGATGGCATATTTGAAAATTTTACGATCTGTTTATCATTTTCTTGTCACATTTTGCTGATCCTGAGTAAATGTTACCGTTTATGGAACAGCTGTTAAAGCTGTGGTTACGAAAGGAGACCCTCGCCTCTTCATGCAGCGGTAGCTTATGTGTTCACCACCAAGGCACTGTTTACTTAAATTGATCTTAACGCAGCAACCAGAAAAAGCTTATGTGTTCACCACCAAGGCACTGTTTACTTAAATTGATCTTAACGCAGCAACCAGAAAAAGAAACGTACGCAACGCAGAGATACGTTCGACCAAAGCTAAAACTGAGTTCACTCTTCAAGCTGAGGATGCGTTGCTGCCATTTCAGTCAAGAAACATGAAATTTTGTGCCACTGAAATGAAACACAGAAAACGAAATGGATAACCCAAATCGGAACCTAGACTAAAAGCTTTCAAAGCTATAACTCCAAGACGCAAGAACAGCTTCAATTTCGGTTACATCAGGGCCGAAGTATACGGTATTTCAACATCACTTCGTGTCCTGACTTCCAGAGGTTCCGCGAAAGGGCCTACAGTCCTGTAGCGTCTTCTTTGATCCCTATAAAAGTGATATATGAGTTGTTAAAACTAACTAATTCGGACAAGAAAGAGCGGTTGAGAACAACATACGAGTGATATTTGGATTCTGATCACTTGCATCGACTCGAGAAACAAAGAGCACCTGAAAATATAGAGGCAAAACATTTTCCGGTGTTCACAGAGTTCGGTGTAGCCCTCTGTAAACTCTATCTCGGTTGAAATTTAGGTGAGAACGCACTGCCGGAGTTGGAGTAACCTTAGTTCTCGGAATTCCCCCAAACTAGGGCGAAGCTCTAACAACTGGACCACTGAGAGCGATAGTTTGTTGAGAGGAGAACAGTTTGAAGCTCTTGATTGGCCATGAATAACACTAATTCATCACAAGTAGATCTTACCTTCTACCTGAACACACAGCTAGGGACCGCCATCTGCTTAGCAATTCTTTCACCAGTAACCATCATCAGCAACGCGTTATTATTGCTATCTCTCTACAAGGATCCTCTGAAATGCTTCCGTACGCCTGCTACTTACTTCATCGTCGCTTTAGCCCTGGTGGATTTCACAACTGGTGTGTTAATCGAACCTTTCTTTATAATGAGCCGTTTCTTGCGATATTTCTCGTGGTCTTTGGTGCTTTGTGAACCGTACAAAAGTTTATCCTTCTTTGAAGCTTTGTTCTCGCACGTGGGCCTCAACTCGTCGTTCCTGCTTGTTCTTGGTCTAATTTGGTCGCAGTACGTCGTAATAACCTTCCCTCACCGTTACCGGTCAATCGTGACCACACGCAGGGTCCTCGCGTGTATATCCGTGTCGTGCGTGTACTTCACCGGGTTCATCTCCTTACAATTCGCCGGAGTTCAGTTACAATCTTTGGTTCAAGTGGATCTGCATCTTCACTCAACTCTCATTACAGTGTTGCTCATGTTGGGCTCGTTTATGCTATTGTGGTCGTTTCGTAAATTTGCCAAAAATTCTCGACGACTTGCAGCGGGCGTGCAGAACTCTAAGCCTCGAGACGCGCGTGGACAAGCGTGGACGAATCGCACGAGCAGGATCAGCGAAAGGCAGTTCACAGTTGTAACGTTGCTGTTGTCAGGTATCCTTATTGTGTGTGCTCTTCCACATATCATACTACTTCACATCAGTTTTTACATGAAACAAGAAACAAGACAAGAAAGACTTGATATAGAAGCGGGGATTACTATCGGTGATGGGATGATGTTCCTAAAGGTCGCTTTGGATGCTTTTATTTATGCCTGGAGACTGACAAAATACAGAAGGTCTTTACAAATAGTGTTGTCCTGCGGAGCGAATCAGGTGCATTCTAACGCCACAGAAACACAAACCATGGAAAATTTCACCTTTCAGTAACCGAAACCTGAGTCATCCACTGACATCACCAAACCACGAGTATATACGTAGTACGAAATGATCGTGAAACTCAATTCGGTGGACTTATGAAGCATGAGCTCATCCATCCAGAGAAACGATGTTATCGATTCAGTCCACAGCCGTCGTGTATTATAAAACCGGACTTCAATGATAAATCGTAATAAGGGTTAGTGTAAATTAAAAACCTGTCGTAAGCCTGTTGAAATAAGCTACCGCTTGCAATTTCAGCTAGAGACCATCTTGATCAACTATCGCAACGGCAATTTTAATTGATGCGAGCTGTCGTATATTGAAAGCGGGGTGTAATCACTTACAGTGGGTATCTATCATGAGGGATTGCAAAAATAAAGGAAGATAATTAGTCTAAAGATCCGGGTAGTCACTAAAAAACGTACTGCTAAACAAACATAAAACAACAAAACTACCACTTTATTTCCAAAGTGTATCACTTAGGTAAATTTAAATGACTACTGCACTTCAGTATATTATAATGACCACAGAATGGCTCGTCTACGATTATAACAAATAACAAGCAAGGTAGAAGTCTAAGTTATCATGCCTTAATAAGTGAAATACTCACCACAAAATAAAAACAAGACGTTCCACCACTGGAAAATTTTTATTTGCTCGTTTTAATACAGGGAAAACGTGCATGACATGAAATACCATTAAAAAGTATCGCTGACGAAATCGAAGTATCGCAGCAAAAAAGATATCATATGAACCGTAATTCATGTTTATTTACCAACCTAGAAATACATTTATATCATCGCTTTCTCTGCCAATCTATCTTACAATGGATAGCTTTAGAAACCTTAGCAAATAATGCACAGATTTTGGGGCTTCCATCTCTCTTTGAAATGGTACACTGAAGTCAAGATTTCATTCAATCAACCGGAACTTCTTGTTTCAAAAGTTCCTGATCTTAAAAAAGCCATTGAGTATACAGGCAAACTAAACTAATTCTGATATTCGACACGTAGAAATGGTACAGGATAAACAATCTATAAGATAATGGTGAAAAGCGCCATGTACGAAATTAGGGAACCAACCAGACCCCCAAAATGCTGTGGCCTGTAATGAGTACAAAAAAAGTCCACCTCAGATTTTCGAAGATCAAAATCTCTCTAAGGTTTCGTTGAAAACAAAATTGCTACATTTGCTGGAGGAAAGAGAAATTAGTTCACTCAAATGTTACGCCAATCACCTCCACATTCAACTATACAATCCTATAAATCATCAACACGCTATTAAAGATTTTTTTTTAAACAATATGACAATGATCATGCTTAGCCTTAATATCTTCTGTGTTTGCCATGTACAAACTATTTCCGTAAATGGAAGTAATATTTATATATTACATGTTTTGGCGTGTAGTCGAGCCCGTAGCTAAGGCGAGTCAAACTACAAACAACGGCGGGAGTAGAAATACTCCGCAATACTGCAAACCAAAACATATAATAAGAGATGTATTATCCAATTTGTATTGCAAACAAATAATTTAAAGAAAAAAAAAACTTTCTTTCGGGAAAGTGCGACAAGTTTGTGTGATGCGCGCGAGGTTTCCTACAGTACAAATATCCAAATGTACAATATCGCGGAATATTTGTACTCTTCTCGTGCGTATTCTGTACAGTAACTGACAGAGTTGGATAATAAACTGGCATTTCTCTGAAAAACACTTATCATTCCTACCAGAAACAACAGGGCTTTCACTTTGGGAGGAAAATGAATCTGTGTTTAGGTTTCAGCAAGCCTCTGGGCAAAAACAACGGTCAGTGCGTCTTTCAGTTTGACCACGCGAACCATACTTATGTAACAAGCTGAATTCGCAAAAACGTTTCTACTGTTTATTTTTCCCCAAGACTTTCAAAGAGCGACTCCTCAGGCTTGACAAGTTTCCGGATGATGTGCATGGAAGAATTAAAACTTATGGTCAAGGTCAGGCCAATTGCTGCAGTGCGGAGAGCCGTAAGTTTGAGGTTGTCTAAGGATCCTTGCGAATTGAGTGTAAAATAAAACACAGCCACCACATCGCTCTCAAGGTAAGCAAAAATCATGCAAACACTGATGTAGAAAACATACCGAGTCACAAATTTGTGTTTGTTTAAGATGATGATGAAAAGCACATTGCAGACAGTGCACACTGTGTTGTATGTTGCATAATAAAAAAAATCATTTACAGAACAATACGGCACAACGAACCCTAAAATCAGCAAATAAATGTTAGAAGCAAGCCAGTCACTTCGAATCACTTTTGAAAAGTTGGTTTGAATGGTCCACGTGGTTTTACAGGAGAACCGACTAAACATGAAAAAACAGAAGATTTGAAAAGGTGACCAATATATGGAAAGTCGCTGAAACACGAAACTGCAGATGTCGCTTTTTCCAAAAAGGTAAACAAAGTAGGATCTACATGTTTCCTGGCTAATATCATTTTCATCAAACCTGAAGAATGAGAACCCTCCGCTGGAAATACCATCTGGAAGGGCTGCTATAATGAGAACCAGATAACAAAAACCCACAGCAATTTTGTGACAAATCTGTACGATAAAATTAAGGTATCTTGCATTACGGTGAGTCTGTGTCGTGTACTCGGCATTGTTCACAGGGAGTAGTAGGGGCTGTCCCTCGTCATCTGTTCCGTGATGATTCTCCACAGTCTCCCCAGTAGCTGAGTTCAGACGTGGCTCCTCGTTACTATTTGCAGCTTCTTCCATGTTTCTCATTTCGGTAGTTCCATTCCCAACTGCACGACCTCCGTCTTCTTGTTGACCCCCCGACATCCAACAGAATTTCTTTGTGCGCCTCAGCCACTCCAAAGTTATTACTGGTCCAACAAGGAACCAGTAATAAAGGTTCTTCAAATATGATTCCATTTTAATCAGTTCAGAAGAAGAGCGGGGTGAAGCTCGAATCTCCACATTTTTTCGGTCACTCTTAGCCAAAAGGGAATTCATTTCGTTGGCATCAACGATGCTGATTCCTCCGTTGAAGGCGTCGATTTGTATACAGTCTTTGCCTCCAACAAGTAAAACCGGGATGAGCAGCTTTTTCTCAGAAAGATCATCCTTCGTCAGAGGAGGACAAAGTTGTCCGTCTCCAAAATATATCACCACAGAGTACCCTGCATTCTGCGCACTTAGTGTCAGATTCTTCAAAGGACACAGACAGCTGTTGTTCGTCAGCGTAATGAGAGCGACTTTGTGGACTTGAATTTTTGCCTTGCTTACATCCCACAGCCGCTGGCATGCATTTGTGAGGTTTGAATACACAGCCAGTCCATTCAAAAGCAATTCTTTGTTTACCTCCGTGGTTGTTGCCTGTATGAAGGACTGCAACGAAGGTATCCATGGCGATACCCATGGCATGTCTGACACGTCGCATGTCAGTGTGTATTCCATGTCATTATACTGAACTGGATACACAGTGAGTGTGTTTCCAGTACCCGGATGGTAAGGAGGCCTAATAAACAACTGAGTTGTAAATGCAAAGATAGAGATCAAAACTATTATCGCCAAGAAGTAAAAGCAATAGCCTATTGCAACACACTTCCCCGACATCTTGGATACAAACCGAAAGCAAAAGAGCACCGCCAAATGCAATCTAGACAAAACATTCCCTGATCCTTTTCAGACAACAGTTACTTAATCTTGGCATTGGCCAATCACCGACAAGGACAGAACTGACCTCTGGAGCCTCTATGACAGATGTTAATAAACGATATACTTGGCCTAAAACGTAATCTGGTAATTATAACAGCCATCGTTATATTACTCGGGCTTCGTAGAGCGCCCGAGGTTAAAAATACCGTCCGTTCTTCTTTTTCGTCGTCGAGTTTCATCCCCAAAGCTCACTTCCGGCGTTTCTTCGCACGCGCCAAAAACAAAAACAAACAAAAAAAAAAAAAAACCAGACACGTAGAGTCACGCAAGCATCACAACACGCGTCACTTGTTTTTGAAATTATGTAAAGTTTTCAAAACAACAAGAATACCGCCTGCTCGATTATTCATCGATTCCCCTTTTGTTTGTGAGGTCTGAACAACTAATAAGTTAAGAGGAGTGTCTATACGAATGTTTACAAGTTCGAAGCCTCGAGGGATTTTCAGAGGGAAGGTCAAGATGTTTGCCACGTGAGCTAAAACTTTTTGCGTGTCACCAAGTCGGCTCTTTAATTAAGTGTGTCCAAAATACCAGGAAAATGCAAACAGGAAAATTAGCGAATTTGCACGTTCGAAATTTACGCTTTTTTTATCGAATGACCATGAAAGCACAATAATTTTTCTATAAAATGGGAAGGAGAACCGAAAGTTAATAAGCGTTAATATGACAAAGTTATAAAATTTTAGAGCGTCAGATAATTTTGCCGTCTCATAGCGCTCTTTTCATGGCTTATTAAAAACTCGTTCAAACGTTTGCAAGTAAATATGGAAATTTGGCAGCATATAGCACCCAAAATCATTTCGAATTTCTGCTTCAAAGGCGAGTTAAAAATTTTTGCGTGTCACCAAATCCAGCGTGTCGAAATTGGCATTAGTAAACAAGAGTATTGCGAATTGCCCCGTTGAAAATTTTCGCGTTTTTTTTTATCAAATAACTGAATCAACAATTATTTTCCTATAACATGGGCAATTTCAGCTTTAAGGAGAGTTATGAGCCGACAATCAAGATGTAATTCTATTATTCCACCAAGATCAGAGGAATCGACCTCCTGCGCGACCTTAAAGCTCGATAAAGCGTGTCCAAATAAGCATTTGTAAACAAGAGAATTAGCAAATTGCCGCGTTGGAAATTTTCGCTTTCTTTGTCAGATGACTGCAACAACACTTTTTATTTCCATAAAGTGCACAAGTTCAGCTTTAAAGAGAACCGAAAATTTTGTTTCTGTAGTTAATATACACAAAGTTATGGAATTTAGAACCATGTAATTTTGCGGTCTCAAACGGCTCTTTTTCTGTCGTTTTGCCTAGTATACACTTTATCATAATATTACAACCGTGTAGGTGAATGAATGCCTCTTAGAAGGCGGAGTGAAGGCCAAAATGGCCTCTTGTTACCTTTTGCTACTTATAGTAGAACGAATGAAAATTGGATCTCCGATTCATTGTATAATCCACAAATCACTTTTTAACAAGGTCTTATTGGCCTTCAATCGGCCTTCCAAAGGTATTCCAAGAGGGAATCGGACATTGCAATTTGATACGTCACTAATTCACCTACATGGTTGTAATATTATGACAACATATTAAAGTCTCGCACACAAATACTCTTACTGATTGAATTACACGGCCACGACCACTAACATGACTGACTCAAATGCAGCGTAGATTTGGCAACTTTTTATTTTGCCATTTGTATACCACTGGAAAAGACCTAAATGCACCTGCCTGGGGAACAGGAAAACAAATGTCCGTCTCAGTCTAGCCTGCGTAGCAAGCGCAAACTGGGTAGGTTGAGGGGTAGAGAGGCGGGAAAAAGAAGAGCGGGGGCTGGGGAGGGGCATGGCCCTCCCCAGCCCCTGCTCTTCTTTCCCCCTAAGTTATTATGCCTTAAGTGAAATATTCACCACAAAATTAAAACAAGAAGTTCCACCACGAGGAAGATTTTACTTTTAATATGTGTAAAACGTGTATGACATGAAATATCATTAAAATTATCATAGACGAAGTCCAAGTATTGGCATCAACAAGATGTCATATGAACCGTAATTATTACATTGTCATTGGCCGAACTAAACATACATTTATTTTTAAGTAAAAATGTAAAATGACAATCTCTAGAAAACTAAGTAAACATTGAAAAATCACTGTGCTTGTTGTTTATACCAAGATAGCTGATGACATACGGGAAGTACTGATATATTGTATAGTGGCATTATATTTCAATTGGGGATTTCCGACTCAATCTGAATACCTTGAGTTTTCGAGCAAACCAAAATAGCAAAACGAACAAATAGACCACCTCGATCTTTCAAAAATCAAATAATTGCTGGAGGAAAGAGGAATTAGCACGACTTCAACATTCAACAACACAATCCTAAACTGATGCTATCATCAACACGCAAGTATAGATTCTTTTAACAGTATGACAATGATCATGCTTAGCCTTAATCTCCCCCTGTTAGCCCCGTACGGCCTATTTGCGTAAACACAAGTAATAAACTGATAGTTCTAACAAAAAAGTTTCATTCCTACCAGTAACACGTCTTTCACTTTGGGAGGAAAGCGAACCTATTTTAACACTGCCTTTGGGCAAAAACAAAGGGAACAAAGGTTACGTCTTGTCACTACACAAACCCTACTTATGTAACAGGCTAAATGTCGCAAAAAAGGGACTCCCATTTACTTTTCCGAAAGTCCTTCAAAAAGAAATTCCTCAGCCTTGACAAGTTTCCCGATGATGTGCAAAGAAGAACTAAAACTTATGGTCAAGGTCAGGCCAATTGCTGCAGTGCGGAGAGCCGTAAGTTTAAGGTTGTTTAAGGATCCTTGCGCATTGAGTGCAAAATAAAACACAGCCACTACATCGCTCTCAAGATAGGCAAAAGTCATGCAAACACTGATGTAGAAAACATACCGAGTCACAAATTTGTGTTTGTTTAAGATGATGATGAAAAGCGCATTGGAGGCAGTGCACATTGTACTGATTGTATGTTGCATAATAAAAATATTGCCCATAAACTGGCAGAGTTTGTTACAGACTAAAATGGCACAACGATCCCTAAAATCAACAAATAAATGTTTGAAGCAAACCGGTCACTTCGAATCAGTTTTGAAAGGTTGGTTTAAACGGTCCATGTGGTTTTACGGGCGTACCGACTGTACATGAAAAAACAGAACATTGAAAAAGTGACCACAACTCGGTGAGAATAATGGCAATCGTTGAATAACTACCTGGAAAACGCTCGTAGTCGTCTTGATCAAATCTGAAAAACGATAATCCTCCGCCAGATAAAGAAATACCAACAGGAAGAGCTACTATAACGAGAACTAGATAATAAAAACCCAAGGCAATTTTGTGAGAAATCTGTACGATAAAGTTAAGATATCTTGCATTACGGTGAGTTTGTCTCGTGTACTCGGCATTGTTCACAGGGAGTAGTAGGGGCTGTCCCTCATCATCTGTTCCGTGATGATTCTCCACAGTCTCCTCAGTAGCTAAGTTCAGACGTGGGTCCTCGTTACTATTTGCAGCTTCTTCCATGTTTCTCATTTCAGTAGTTCCATTCCCGACTGCATGACTTCCGTCTTCTTGTTGACCTCCCGAAATCCAATAGAATCTCTTTGTGCGCTTCAGCCACTCCAAAGTTATTACCCGGCGTTCCAACAAGGAACCAGTAGTAAAGGTTCTCTAAATATGATTTCATTTCACTCGCTGCAGAAGAGTACCACGAGCAGGGTAAAGCTCGAATCTCCACATTTGTTCGGTCACTCCTAGCCAAAAAGGTATTGGCATCAACGGTGCTGATTCCTCCGTTGAAGGCGTCGATTTGTATGTACAGTCTGCCTCCAACACGTAAAACCGGAATCAGCAGCTCGTCCTCAGAAAGGTCGTCCTTCGTCAGAGGAGGACAAATCGGTTCGTCTGCAAAATATATCAGCACAGAGTACCCTACATTCCGCGCACTAAGTATCAGATTCTCCAAGGGACACAAACTGCAGTTGTTGTTCGTCAGCGTAATGAGAGCGACTTTGTGGACTTGAATTTTTGCCTTGCTTACATCCCACAGCGGCTGGCATGCATTTGTGGGCTTTGAATACACAGCCAGCCCATTCAAAAGCAATTCTTTGTCCACCACCGTGATTGTTGCCTGTATGAAGGACTGCAACGAAGGTATTGTGAATACCCATGACCTTTCTAGCACGTTGCATTTCACGGTGTAGTACGTGTCATAAGCTGGATGCACAGTGAGTGTGTTGTTACGCGGATGGTAAAACGACAACGAATGTGAAGATGCAAGGATAGAGATCAAAAGTACTATCACCAAGAAGGAAACGCAACAGCCTATTGCAATACACTTCCCCGACATCTTGAACACAAAGCGGAACCAAAAGAGTCACGCCAAAAGCAATCCAGACAAAACTTCAAACAACAGTTACTTAATCTTGGCATTGGCCAATCACCGAAGAGGATAGAACTGACCCCTGGTGCCTCTGTGACAGATGAATGATATACTTGGCCTACAACGTAATTATAACAAAGACTCGGACAAGATACTGAAACTGATCATAGCAGAAGGAATGAAAACTGTGATTCTATTGTTTCATCACAAATAACACGACTCCTACAATAATGAGGGAAGCGTTGCTTTTTTCCGTTTTGGGTGATTTTTTAACCGGTCTTTCTGTTTCTAATCGTTTCTGCGAACTCACCTAAAGTTTAGCCACTTAAGTAAACTTCAAGGGAAATAGTTAAACGCATTACATTTCCGTGCAAACATTCGTATCGAATCTCTCGGCCGAGATACTGACATCCGCTGGAATTCACGAATGAGCAGCAAGGGTTGTTTGATTGTCGGTTAATTCATTCATTCTATGAAGTGGATATTAATAACTTGTTCTGAATATCCACTCCTGAAGCTTTCCTCGAACCCGGTTCATCAGTAAGTAACTCAACTTCGTATTCCAGAGAAAGATCACCTTATATTTGATTGTATTCAAAGTAACACTGCATTGTGAGGCAGTTTACTGCACTGTCCTGCTACCCAAATTTATATTTTCTCCTTTTATAAGATTATATTTCTTAGACTACCTTTCTTCTGGATATTCACTCAACTCTCATTACAGTGTTGCTCCTGCATGTTGGGTTCGTTTATGCTATTGATGTCGTTTCGTAAATTTGCCAAACATTCTCGAAGACTTGCTGCAGGCGAGCCTCCTTCGCAGCCATTGTTTGTATCAGTCCTATTCTCCCTCCAGGGAGGAAGAGTTCTGCGGGTGGCAGAACTCTCAGCCTCGAGACGCGCGTGGACAAGTACGAAAGCGTGAAACCCATGAATACCTATGGAGAATACCTTTGGCGTGAATAACTATGGCTTGGTTGTCTGGGGAAATACCTATGCCACAACTCTTAAACCCATTTTAATTTTGTAAAACTAGGCAGTGCGTATAATTACATTCTCTAAACGAGATTAGGCCTAACGAAATTCATGGATCTGGTTACTATGCATAATGCCCTGTTTAGGTTTCAGTATCATCATAATTTATTACCTAAGATCTTTGACAATTACTTTACATGCATATCATCTAAAGACAACTATAATACTAGGCTAGCATCTAAATCAACTTATTATATCGATCGTGTTAGAACTAATTATGGTAACTTCAATTTACATTTCTCTGGTCCTTCTATTTGGAACAACTTGGATGAAGAGATAAAAGGGTTATCTCTGCGTTTATTTAAGAAACTGTGAGTAAATAATTGTTAAGTTTTACGCCTAATGGTAGCTTAGTATTTTTAAGTTCCTGTTGCTCTTAATTAATGCACAAATTTTATTCTGTCAATAACTGGAACTGTTACTACTTGTTTGTATTTCTGTTTTTGTTTGTTTGTTTGTTTGTTTGAGTGTTTGTTCTTTTCTTTTCTTATTTTTCCTTCAATCCATTTAAAGTTTAATAATTTTTGTAACTACTCAGCTCGTTTAGTTTTTACTCTTCTGAGTAGTTTTTTTTTTTTTGCATATTTAAGTTTATCTTTCATTAGCTGTAATATTTCTTCTATATCTAGCAAAATAAAATGATTGTTGTTGTAAACTCAATTCCGAGTGGACTTATGAAGCGTGAGTTCATCCATCCAGAGGAACGATAATCGGTTCAGTCAACGACCGTCGTGTATTGTAAAACTGGGCTTCAATGATAAATCGTAATAAGAGTTAGTGTAAATTAGAAACCTGTCGTAAGCCTGTTGTAATAAGCTACCGCTTGCAATTTCAACTAAGAGTCTTTCTTGATCAACTGTCGTAATTTTAATTAATGTGAGCTTTCGTACATTGAAAGCGGGATGTAGTCACCGGCTTACAGTGGGTATCCATCATGAGGGATTGCAATAACAAAGTAAGATATAGTTAGTCTGAAGATCCGGGTAGTCACTTAAAAATTTACTGCTAAACAAACATAAAACAAAAAGAAACTACCACTTTATTTCCAAAGACTGTATCACTTAGGTAAAATATTATAAAATGGCTACCGCACTTCAGTAAGTCAGATTAAAATGACCACAGAATGGCACGTCTAATATTATAACACGCAACAACTACCGATAGAAGTCTAAGTTATTATGCCTTAAGTCACATTTTCACCAAAAAATTACAAGAACAAGAAGTTCAACCACGAGGAAAATTTTACTATCTCGTTTTAGTACATATAAAACGTGTATCAGGGGCAACCAACGAGCCAAACCAGCCAAAAGTTGTAGAAAGGCATTTTTAAGTACGTTATGGTATTTGAAGTCTGTTTAAAGTGATGTTTTGGTTAGCTAGAAAACTTTGATCTGTTCGGATTCCCTAGCTTAAATGTTAATTGCCCGAAAATTTTAGGGAACAAAATCTGTCTTTGATAAAATACTAGCTGAAATGAACTTTCTAGGGAACCTTTTTTTCTTTCCGAAAATGCTAGCTGACGTTTTTTACTGCCAAAAACAGCAATAACGACCTTTCCGAAAACCTCAGGGGTTAAGATTGCCACATTACGAATCTTTTAGGCCACGTGTTACTTACGAAAATCCGAGTGCACTCTTCAATCGACGCCGAAAGCCTTAGGCGATCTACCCTCCACCGAGCAGATATCTACCGAAACTTGTCGTTGGGTGCCCCTGGTGTATGACATGAATATACTTAAATATTATCATAGACGACGTGGAAGTATTGGATAAACAACTGAGCTGTCATATTTGAACCGTAATTATTATATTTTCACCGGACCGACCTAAACATACATTTATCACCGGTTCATTTACAAAATACCAAGTAAAACTTTAAACTAACAATCTTTAGAAAACTACGTAAACATTGTAAGATCGCTGTGGCCTTGGTTTAGCTAAATGGCCAAGTCATGCTTTTATTAAATGAACCAGAACTACTTGTTTCAGAATTTGCAATTGAACGCAATTTATGCGATTGCGAAAAGAAGCCTGAAAAAAATTCAGGACTTCAACGGGGTTTGAACCCGTGACCTCGCGGATTACCGGTGCCATGCTCTAACCAACTGAGCTATGAAGCCACTGCCGTTGGCAACTGGTCAATTGTGGGTTTATATGTTCCCGTGAAAGAAATGAGTGTGAATGATATATGAAATGAATCATATATGAACTGCGGAAATGAAATCAAATGAAGAATGATCCTCGCAGTTGTGAACGCAATTTATGCAATTGCGAAAAGAAGCCTGAAAAAAATTCAGGACTTCAACGGGGTTTGAACCCGTGACCTCGCGGATTACCGATGCCATGTTCTAACCAACTGAGCTATGAAGCCACTGCCGTTGGCAACTGGTCAATTGTGGGTTTATATGTTCCCGTGAAAGAAATGAGTGCGAATGATATATGAAATGAATCATATATGAACTGCGATAATGAAACAAATGAAGAATGATCCTCGCAGTTATGAACGCAATTTATGCAATTGCGAAAAGAAGCAGTTGTGAGTTCATATATGATTCATGACGATTCATCATATATGATTCATTTCATATATCATTCACACTCATTTCTTTCACGGGAACATATGAACCCACAATTGACCTGCTCCCAACGTCAGTGGCTTCATAGCTTAGTTTGTTGGAGCATCGCATCGGTAATCCGCGAGGTCACGGGTTCAAACCCCGTTGTAGTCCTGAATTTTTTTCAGGCTTCTTTTCGCAATTGCATAAATTGCGTTCACAACTGCGAGGATCATTCTTCATTTGATAAATTAATTCTGGTTCCAAACTCACAGACACAATTACTCGAGTACAGGACAAATAATTTATATTGTTTTAGTATAAATCTACTTGCGTTCTATCACGAATACCGTTCTCTGATTGGCTACGCTACTCCGCAATATCTATTCTGTGATAGATAGTGAGTAGCGGTTGTCGACAAAATGGCGCGCGCTTCTTCGCCTTTTCGAAGTGTCTGTGAGGACAATTTGGACAATATACTTGTTTCGTTTTGAGCGACTAGTAGATTTATATTAAAACAATTAGATTATTTGCTCTTGATTTGTATGCGTGATAGCTGATACGGGCTGCGCCCACATCAGCTATCACGCGATAGAAATCTCGAGCTCATAATCTAATTGTTAAATATACCTAGACTTTCACTGAACAAAACGAACACTGCGATTGGTTGATTCTTGGTCACGTGTCCCTGACCAAATTCAAATGTATCCCGACCAGATCCCGACCGGGGTACAATTCCGCAGTTGTTGCCCGCATGCCGGATACAACAGCATGTGATTAGTGCATGACTAAAAAGTGGCATAATCTTCTAATTCAGCGCGTGCTCACGTCAGCTTGATTGACGAGGGCGGACCTGAGAACACTGCCAATTTTCATCAGCTGATCCTCCAGAAAGGTAGTCTACCGAATAGGAGGAAAAGTTTCGGAAAATACAAGAAAGGCAGATTGAACTTTTTCAGGTACTTTTAAACATTAGTAAATTATTCATTCAGAAGGCTTGTGAATAATAACGTGTTCTTGTAGTGCCCTCTTTGTTTGTTTGTTTGTCAGTTCATTTTGCTGTGATTGTTGAAGGGTAAGTCTCGGTATATAACAAAGCACTTAATGTATGGTCCCTCGGGAAACCAGTTAGTTTTGTTTTCCCTCGAGTCCTGATGTTTCCCTCGACTACGTCTCGACTCTCGGGAAAACAAAACTGACTGTTTCCCTCGGGACCATACATTAAGTGTATAATATAGTGGTTAGACCACCGAAACAGGAAGTACTTTATAGTGACATTAAATTTCAATTAAAAGGTTTCTGACTCAAAATACCTCGAGTTTTCGAGCAAACAAAAATAGAAAAACGAACAAATAGCCTATCGTGAAAGGTTCTAATCTCCCTTAGATTTCGTTGGACAAAATTGCATTCCAACAATTGCTGGGGGAAAGAAAAAATTGCATAGCATGTTGATTCCATGTTCACTCAAAGTTTATGCGCACGACTTCAATATTCAACCAACAAAATCCTATGTATCCTATAAATCATCAACGCGCTAGTAAAGGGTCCTTTAACAATATGACAATGATCATGCTTAGCCTTAATCTCCCCGGTGAGCCCCGTACAGCCTATTTGCGTAAATACAAGTAATAAACCAATAGTTCTAGCAAAAACGCATCATTCCTATCAGTCACAACACCTTTGGGCAAAAAAAATTAGGTAAGTGCGTCTTGCGACCACACGAACCTTGCACGAAATACCATACCATACTATACCGAGAATACGAATGTGTCTTAATTTTAAGACCCCCAAAAATGCTGTGGCCTGTAATGAATACTTTACAGTAGACGTTAGGACTGACTTTGGGCGGGAACAAAGGTCACGTCTTGTCACTACATAAAACCTACTTATGTAACAGGCTAAATATCGCAAAAAAGGGACTCCCGTTTACTTTTCCGAAAGACCCTCAAAAAGAGACTCCTCAGGCTTGACAAGTTTCCGGATGATGTGCATAGAAGATTTCAAACTTATGGTCAAGGTCAGGCCAATTGCTACAGTGCGGAGAGCCGTAAGTTTTAGGCTGTTTAAGGATCCTTGCGCATTGAGTGCAAAATAAAACACAGCCACCACATCGCTTTCAAGATAAGCAAAAATCATGCAAACACTGATGTAGAAAACATACCGACTTACAAATTTGTGTTTATTTAAGATGATGATGAAAAGCACATTGCAGACAGTGCACACTGTGTCGTATGTTGCATAATAAAATAAGTTTTCCACATAATTATAAAAAGACATTATACAAGAACAATAGGGTACCGCTATCCCTAAAACCAACAGTACAAATAAATGTTTGATGCAAACCAGTCACTTCGAATCAGTTTTGAAAAGTTGGTTTGAACAGCCCACGTGGTTTTACAGGCGAACCGACTATACAAGAAAAAACAGAAGATCTGAAAAGGTGACCAATATATGGAAAGGAAATTCTGAAATGCGGGCTTTCTCTCTAGTGTCGTTTTCACTGAACACCTGGTAATAAATGTATAAATCATTTTCATCAAATCTGAAGAATGATAACCCTCCGCTGGAAATACCAACTGGAAGGGCTGCTATAACGAGAACCAGATAACAAAAACCCACAGCAATTTCGTGACAAATCTGTACGATAAAGTTAAGATACCCTGCCTTACGGTGAGTCTGTGTCGTGTACTCGGCATTGTTCACAGGGAGTAGTAGGGGCTGTCCCTCATCATCTGTTCCGTGATGATTCTCCACAGTCTCCTCAGTAGCTGAGTTTAGACGTGGCTCCTCGTTACTATTTGCAGCTTCTTCCATGTTTCTCATTTCAGTAGTTCCATTCCCGACTGCATTACGACTTCCGTCTTCTTGTTGACCTCTCGACATCCAACAGAACAATTTCTTTGTGCGCCTCAGCCACTCCAAAGTTATTAGCGGTCCAACAAGGAACCAGTAATAAAGGTTCTCTAAATATGATTTCATTTCACTCAGTGCAGAAGAGTACCACAAGCGGGACAAAGTCGGGGCTCGAATCTCCACATTTTTTCGGTCACTCTTAGCCAAAAAGGAATTGGTATCAACGGTAATGAATCCTCTGTTGAAGGCGTTGAATTGTATACAGTCTTTGCCTCCAACACGTAAAACCGGAATCAGCAGCTCGTCCTCAGAAAGGCCATCCTTCGTCACAGGATCACAAATTTGTTCGTCTGCAAAATATATCAGAAAAGAGTACCCTGCATTTTGCACACTAAGTATCAGATTCTCCAAAGGACACAAACTGCAGTTGTTGTTCGTCAGCTTAACGAGAGCGACTTTGTGGACTTGCATTTTTGCCTTGTTTACATCCCTCAGCGGCTGGCATGCATTTGTTGGTTTTGAATACACATCCAGTCCATTCAAAAGCAATTCTTTGCCTACCTCCATGGTTGTTGCCTGTATGAATTTAAGGACTGCAACGAAGGTATCCTAAATCCTGGCAACGTTGCGGCTGACACGCTGCATTTCAGTGGGTATTCCATGTCATTAGCTGGATACGCAGTGAGTGTGTTCTATCCGGATGGTGAAGACACCCAATAAACAACCAAGGTGTAAATGCAAGGATAGAGATAAAAAATATTATCGCCAAGGAGGAAGAACAGCAGCCTACTGCAACACACTTCCCCGACATCTTGGATACAAACCTGAAGCAAAAGAGCACCGCCAAATATAATCTAGACAAAAAATTCCCTGATCCTTTTCAGACAAGAGTTACTTAATCTTGGCATTGGCTAATCACCGACAAGGACAGAACTGACCTCTGGTGCCTCTATGACAGATGTTAAAATTGGATAAACGATATACTTGGCCTAAAACGTAATATGGTAATTTTAACAGCCATCGTTATTACCTTTTGTTACTCATAAAAGAACGAAGGAAAATTGTATCTGTATTGTATAATCAACAAAACACTTTTTAACAAGAGGTCATATTAGCCTTCAATCGTCCTTCCAAAGGTATTCCAAGAAGCAATCGGAAATTGCAATTTGATACATCACTAAGTCACCTACATAGTGGTAATATTATGACAAAGTTAGCATAGCGAGATATGAATTCCTTTCCATATTTTATTTTCATAGGCCTCAACTCGTCGTTCGTGCTTGTTCTTGGTCTGATTTGGTCGCAATAGGTCACAATAACGTTTCCTCACCGTTACCGGTCAGTCTTGACCATAAGCAGGGCCGATGTCGTACGTGTACTTCACCGGGTTCAACTCCACACAATTCGCCGGAGTTCAGTTACAAACCTTGATTCAAGTTGATCTACATCTTTACTCGACTCTCATCAATTACAGTTTTGCTCATGTTTGAGGTCGTTCCGTAAATTTGCCAAAAATTTTCGACGACTTGCAGCGGGCGTGCAGAACTCTAAATCTCGAGACGCGCGTGGACAAGCGTGGACGACTCGCACGAACAGGATCATCGAAAGACGCGAAACACAGTCGGTCTCAATTGTAACATTGCTGTTGTCAGGTATCCTTATTGTGTGTGCTGTTCCTTATATCATACTACTTCACATCAGTTTATCACAACAACAACAGCTTTATTTATCCTTTATTTAAAAAAAATTACACAAAGTCACAAGCAGCAATAATAAGATAATTAAATAAGGGTAACTGGCGACCTGAAATAACCTGAGATAGTTAGTTACATGAAACGAGAAACAAGACAAGCAAGACTTGATATAGAAGCAGGGATTACTATTGGTGATGAGATGATGTTCCTAAAGGTCGCTTTGGATGCTTTTATTTATGCCTGGAGGCTGACAAAATACAGAAGGTCTTTACAAATAGTGTTGTCCTGTGGAGCGAATCAGGTAGATTCTAACGCCACAGAAACACAAACCATGGAAATTTTCACCTTTCAGTAACTGAAACCTGAGTCATAAACCACGAGTAATACGAAAACGTGAAACTTAATTTCGAGGGGACTTATAAAGCATGGGTTCATCCATCCAGAGGAACGATGTGATCGATTCAGTCCACCGCTGTCGTGTATTGTAAAACAGGGCTTCAATGATAAATCGTAATAAGGGTTAGTGTAAATTAGAAAGCTGTCGTAAGCCTGTTGAAATAAACTACCGCTTGCAATTTCCGCTAAGAGTTCATCTTGATCAACTGTAGTAATTTTAATTGACGCGAGCTGTCGTACATTGAAAGCGGGGTGTAATCACTTACAGTGGGTGTCTATCATGAAGGATTGCAAAAATAAAGGAAGATAGTTAGTCAAAAGATCCGTGTAGTCACTTCAAAATTTTCTTCCATACAAACATAAAACAACAAAACTACCACTTTATTTCCAAAGTGTATCACAGGATGGCTCGTCTACGATTATAACACACAGCAACTACCAATAGAAGTCTAAATTATCATGCCTCAAGTGAAATTTTCACCACAAAATTAGAACAAGAAGTTCAACCACGAGGAAAATTTTACGATCTCGTTTTAGTACATGTAAAACGTGTATGACATGAAATATACTTAAAAATTATCATAGACGAAGTCGAAGTATTGAATCAACAATTGAGCTGTCATATAGTTTGAACCGTAATTATTATATTTTCATTGACCGGCCTAAACATACATTTAGTAGTCTGAGTAATTGAAATCATAAAAGTTTCATTAAAAGTGTCTGAGTAGATTTTGAGATAACTGCATGAGATCATATCAATCGGACGGTTGCGTTTTACCATGACCATGGTAATAGTTGTTACATGGAAACCAACGAAATAATTTTAGGAAACAAGAACTTGTCTTCTGTGCAAGGTTTTATCTTCAGACAATTCACTACAGTGCTAGAAGACTTTTAGCACCTTCTCAATCAAATTTCATCATTTTTCTTTTTTCAGCCACCTGAAACAGACCAGAAGAAGCCTGGCAGTGTTGAACCAATCGTGTTCTTTTCTGAAAACAACGAGTTTAAATACAAAGAAGAAAAGTAACAGATTTTATGAAGAAATGCATCTGTTAGAGTACTATATATAAGTACCATATAAGTGAACTATGTATATGTGTTATAAAGGGGTCAAGGATGGATTTGTATAATAGCCTTTGACTGCTGCCATAGAGTACTAAAGTGATGACGTCACAAAAACTTGATGTGGATAATTATAGGATTTGTTCGGATATTCAGGAAGAACACGATAAAAAAGAACTACTTGCCAAAAATCAGCATTTTCTTACAGTTTGAGAGCGAGATGTTCGCACCGTTATGCTCTGCTGACTCGTTACAAATACTTATGAATTTTACTCAGTTCATAACGTTATTTAGACGAATTTCTATGTAGTCAGCAGAGCATAACGGTGCAAATATCTTTGCCTTTAAATGCTGAGTTTTGGCTAGTTAGCATTTTTCATCTTGCTCTTTCGGAACAAATCCCATAATTTCATAAATTCTAATATTTGTGACGTCACACTTTAGCACTCTATTGTAGCATGTGAATTAGGGACAGAGGTTACGTAATACTGATGGCAACAAGTTACAGTGTAAGGGACCTGCTATGAGAAAGGGTTTTTGAGTATCTCCTAGAGTTAGGTCTTAAATTCAGTAGTCTACTAACAGCTTTATCATATAAAAAAAGCATGCCCACGTATGCAAAATTCATGCAACAAAAGTGAAGTATAAAGAGAGAGCAGACTTGAAGTAGTGTATTTTGCAATTTACAGGATGACAAATTTAGGGCAAAATTTAAATTTTACAAATTGCAAACACATTTCATTTGTTTGGCTTGAATGTTGAAAGTGTAGGGGTTCCATAGTTTGTAAGTATTTGAGCTGAAAGTCAGTGTGTTTTAGTTTTAGCCATCATGGCCTGATACAGGTACAGATTTTGAATTCATTGAAATAAAATGGGCTTGTTATGAGGCCCTGTTGGGGGGGGGGGGGGGGGTCTTTATGTCCACCGTCTGAATTTCGGAAGGGCCGCACATGCAGTGACACTGACGTCGATGTCGCAATTTTGGATCGTTTCTGCAACGGAAAAATGCGTTGTCGTAATTCGAGGGTCGAAACTCAGTGCGTTTCTACAGCCAGACTGACAGAACAATTAACCTTTTAAAAAGACAAACTCATTTTCGACACTCCCCTCTGCCAGAATGCCATCAAGTCGCTGTCGTATTTAAAATCGCCAATGTCGCTGTCCATTTTGCTTTTTTTTTTGTCGCTGTCGCCATTTCGCGGGAGCGGTCTTGTCGTTCGTCGCCATTTCATTTCCTTCATGTCGCCGTTTCAGAGCCGTCGCCTGTCGGAATTTACCCTAACAGGGCGTCTGTTATGTCCACTTGCCCAAAATAAGGTAAACGATTTTGCCCGTTAGGCATTAACAACAGGTAACAGAAGAGGTTATCCTGGAAAATGATGTCATAATTTTTGGCTCCATCCAGTTCTTGTACTACCCAAAGATCGGAGCAGTACCACTCCCTCACCACCCCCACTCCCTTTGTATTAGGGTTGGTGAGGTGTGGGATGCATTACAGAAGCCATGTGATTGGACATTGAGAAGAGTAAATTTATTTCTGAGAAAGACGCCTGTAAGCTTCACGGATGGCGAAAAATCGAAACAGAAAAGCACAGCTGGGAAACAATGGCGTGCGAAACAAAGAAAACATAACTTTTCGCGGTTCTCACACATACTTTAGTAGGTTGAGGTAATGCCGCCGAGGAGTTTGGTAGAGCGTAGACATGCATGGTTTGAATTTAGTTCAAATGCAAAGAGGTTATTTACTTAAAACAGATGTATTCTAAGGCTACTCAAAGTAGGAGAGGGTTTAACATCCTTAGAGATCCTACAGTGTGAGTGTTCACTGAATAAAAGCTAATAACTTCTGTTAAAAGGGCTATGTCATGGAGATTTGGTACCTTTTGATCAAAGCTAAACCAAAACTGCAATAGGGCGTCCTCTCCTTCACGACCTTCCTGGAGCATCAAGGACAATATACCTTTTAGTTTCGTCAAAGAGATTTAAACTGAAGTCGGTTTTGAACTTTAACACGAGGGAAGGACTGCAAAAAAGTAACTATTTGAAATCCTGAAGTTGCAAAGGCCTTTGTCATCCTTATAAATAGTTTCAGTGTACCAGTATACATGAGTAACCTTTCCCCAAAATAGACTATTATTTTTGCGTTTTGTTTGGTTTGCCTGTGACATTTACTGATATTTGGTGATGTCGTCCAAGCTAAAATCCTGTGGCCCTGTGTTCTTTTAATCATTTCAGAATTAGATTTTGAAGTCTTGGGAAAAGGCTGAATATCATATGTAAATTAAAGAGCATAATCCGTTGAAATATATATTCATTACCTTTGTATGTCGGGGTTAATTGTTGTCCAGTCTTGGAAGTGGTTGTTCTTCACTGATGGCTAATGGGAAACACACTGTTGAATGATATCCATGTGTTATTAGAGACCTTAAGCAACGACGACGGCAACGGCAACGACAACGAGAACGCCACGAAACAATAGGCTTAATGAGCACAACATGAACAATGGCTCTGCACGTGCGTTTTGCTTTTTGGTACATTTCTTTGCTGTTCTCAGCAAACAACAACGCGAAATGACCAAATTTTATGTTTTCTTGAGAACGTGAGCTCTTGACGGCAATTTTTTCTTTCTTTTCTCTTACTTTGATGTCGTTCATAATAATTTAGTTCCTGGACATATCGCCAGCATTTCCCAAGTTAAGCAAATTGGAATAATCGCGAGAGTCATAGTAACGAGAAGTTACATCATGAAATGACGTTTTCGTTGCCGTTACCGTCATCGTTGCTTAAGCTCCCTATTATTACTATCATCATCACCACCATCACCATCATCCACGTTTCCCAAAAGTAATTACAACCAAGATTTTGCCATCAAATCAATCTTTTTTGCTTGTTATTTTGTTTTGCGTTCGGCTGTGCAATTCTTTTCATTAGTAACATCTGTTCAGTTAGATACATTTTGATGAGACACCCGAGATAATGTGTTTTTGAAAATCAAGTGTTCCGCGAGTTTTTGGGTTTTGTTCCTTTAAATGATTTAGGAACAAATTAATCATGCACATAAAGGAACTATTGTTCCTTTATGAAATCCGTTCTTAGGAACAAATGTCAGCTAGATTCGGAACCAAAGTTCCCGTTGTTGTAATTGGGAACACACTGTTCCTATTTCTTTCGGTAAAAAGGAACAATTTGTTCCGTTAATATTTTTTAGGAACAAAAGTTCCTTTTCATGCGGTTCCTGTTTTTAGAATCTGTTCCCTTTTAAGAAGGGACCAATTGTTCCTAATTTTACTTCGCACTTAACTCAATGAGCAACACGTTGCCCCTGTTAACCGGCATATGACATTATTGGCAACGATACAAAGGAACAACTGTTCCGGGAAAGTGTTCACTGATTTGCGAATGGAAACGCCAGCTGTTCCTTGTCGAATACTTTTTGTTCCTATTAGTGACACAGAGGAATAAGTTGGTTCCTGATCACAGTGGACCTGTTTCCATGGAATAGGAACAATGGTTCCGATCTTAAGCTGCATTAAATTGCGCTTTTAGACAAAGAGGAAAAACGTTCCATTTCATTATAGGAAACGATGTTCCTTTTTAGCGTTAATAAACTTGAATTCACGTTCCGAAGTTGTCTTATTCTGAGGAGCCAGTTTTCTGTCTCTCTAGCAAGCCGTATTTTTTCTGATATGCTGAACCATTTTGTCTGTCCGGCTTGCTGTCTGACAACAAGCCACATCTGTTTGACAAACCAGTTCGGCCTGTCATGTCCATGTCAATGTCCAGGTCCTTGGGCGGGAACATGCAGGTTCACAAAATGTCCGGATATCTTGGGCAGGACCATACAGGTTCAGGACGTGATTGAGCATGTCTTATTGTTTCGTGAGGTGGCAATTGAGAAGGAAAAAAGAGGTGGCGGGCAAGATTGGGTACGTTGAGGCAGATAAGGAGGAGAACATCATTAATTGGTCAAAAGCCGATTGTGATCCGAAGAGAATCACGTGTAACAATATCAGTATGTATACGAGTCTTTGGTGAGCTTACATTTATTTCCATTTACGAGATGAGTGAACGAAAAGCTGAGATAGATTGGTCAAAAATAGCAAATGCATCTCCAAGACCAAAGCGACTTCACTTAGAAGAAGATGACGTTGATGGTTTGTTTCGTTGTCCAGTGCAAGAGTGCGGCCACGATGGATTCATATCTCAACGAGGCTGTAGAAAACACGTAAAGACAAAACACAGTTGGTTCTATTATTTTGATGAAAAGCCATCAAACGCCCACATTCAAGCAGGAAAAAGTATAGAAGATGAAGAAAAAGATACAAAACCGGCAAATGTGGTAAAGTCTGTACCCACGTTTGATCGTTCAAGTTCAATCGTAGAGGAACTCCTATCCTGGCTTACAGGTAGTGGAGGAGGTTGCAAGAGTGAACGTCAAGCGCAGCAAATCAATAGCAAATGTCTCAAGTTTCTCAAATTTTGTTGCGAGGACGAAGAGGAGCTTTCCTTGGACATTATTGACTTTAGCTTATGTTCTCCTAATCTTCTCTTTAAATTTGTTGATACGATGCAGACGAGTGGAAACTTGGCCACGCAGGACGCATTGGCTATTTAGACGCCATTGCTGAGCTGATGGATTTCAGAAAGGTAAACGGAGCATCCGAGGTTGTACTGAGGGGCCTGTCCTCCACGGAAACATACTTAAAGAAGGCCCGTAAAACAGTTTCGAAAATGATGCGATTGCAATGGACGAGTGAACTCGACATAGACACCTTAGAATCGAAGGGACACTGGGCTACGCTGGATGAGCTCTTGGAAGTTGTCGCGCGTTACTTGCCCCGCTACGAGGTCGTGCTCAAGGCGTGCAAGGACAAGCCGGGTGCAGTATCACCACTGGACTTGTCCTTCGCCACCAAATTTCTCGCGGTATATTTGTTTATCAAAGTTAAAGGTTCCCGCCCAATGACTTATCAGTATTTAACAGTTGAAATGGTGCGCACTGCTAAGACTAACGGTGGATTTATCGATCAGAAAATGTTTAAAACAGCGGGCAAGTATGGCTTCGATTCTCTTTTCCTAACAGACACAAGCATGCAGGTATTGGAAGGCTACATTGATTCAATTCGCCCTTTGTTGAAGCCGACTTGTGATTATGTCTTAGTGACGAGGAATGGCGGCCAACATAATAAGCTTGGGGAGCTCATGAGCA
The DNA here is from genome assembly GCA_016490735.1 of Pachyseris speciosa. Taxonomy (NCBI): domain Eukaryota; kingdom Metazoa; phylum Cnidaria; class Anthozoa; order Scleractinia; family Pachyseridae; genus Pachyseris; species Pachyseris speciosa. The sequence continues at coordinate 466,776 of JAEMWC010000076.1, forward strand.
AGCTAGTTTTTGACGCCACCGGGAAATACGTCCACCCTACTCGTTACCGACAAATAGTTGAGACAGCCAGTTCTAAGAAACTTAGTAGCAACGCACAGGGCACGATTTCCGAAGACCAGAAGCACAGCTCTGTTGTGGCAAGAGTGCATTACCAAAAGCAAAGATCGCGGGAAGTTGCGACCAAGGCGCACGAATATCTGGAAACACTTTATGGCGAGAAGGGATCAGCCTTAGAGATGGATCTTCGATCAAGACTTTCAGACAAATCTTCGTCCTCGCCGGAACAAGGAAAAGATTTTGAAGGGTCTTTAACCGAACAAGCCGATAATTCCAGCACGCCTAAGTTAAAACGCAAGAATGCTTTAAAATCGCCCGATTCTTGTACAGGAAAGAAAATTCTACTGTTTACTCCCGAAGAGGATAAATATTTGAAGATGGGACTAGATCGTCATGGTCTCGGAAATTGGACAGCGATACTTAGAGACCCAGATTTTCATTTTCAGAAAGGACGCAAACCGAACTCTCTTTTAAATCGTGCGGCCAGAAAATTTAGCTCAAAATGTACTCTAAAACCATAGCGAAATAGGTTATTGTTTAACAAGGGCAACTTACATTAAACATCCATCGAATGAAATTCAGTCAATCTTAGGTCAACTGTATAAGAATACTTTACATTAGTCATCGCTATTAACCATACGTTTTCTGTGCCATCAGTTTACTAGCAAATTCTCTACCAACACAGGGCATAACTGATACGACAATTCCAGTTATGACAGTTATTTTCTTCATTTCAAACAGACAAAAATCAGTTAGCGTACAATTGACTACTTTCTCGTTTCAAAGTCGATAACTTATTAACAAATTTCTACATATGTTTGGAAGTTTCTTGATTACTTATGATAGCATCGATTTTCATCGTTGGCTAGGTTGAAAAAAGTTCGTAATCCTTCCCTTCTTGGGCACTGCTGGAATGCTTGCTTGTGATTGCCGTTTTCTAGATTTTCCTCTTCGAAGAACGGTTTGACTTGCGATTTTTGGTGTTGGTGTCTGGGAACCGGAAGAAGGAGTGATGAAAATCTCTTCATCGTCGCATTCTTCTCCATAGAATGGGTATGGCATGGGTGCCCATACGCTTGTAACACGTTCGGCCTGTTCGTTCGAAATCCACTTCATATCCACTGCTCTTTTCTTTCTTTCCTCGATTACAAGTCTCGAAAGGCCAGGCAACTCATCTCTTTTATAATTCAACTTGAGGGCTTCCACAGTAACTCCGATTATGTAATGAACAGCGCGTTTTACATCTTCATCTCTTGCAGTCTCCTCTCGTTCTTGTAGCTGTCGTAATTCTTTTTCCTTTGCCCACACCCACTCGTTCTCATAGTATTTGGACGCTTTAACCTGCAAATTCTTCTGCTCTTCTTCTTTCTTTTTCGAGAAGTACTCTTGTCTTGAACGTTCAATTCTGGGATGGTACGGACCTTCAACCGTCTCCAGCAAGTGGGCATCTTCCTCTCGAAGCATTCCCAGAGATATCCAGTGTTGTCTTGTCTCGGCAAGAATCCGCGCCTTAGCTCGTTGTGCTTCATTTTCTCTCTCCTTCGTAGCCCGCTTCACTCCAGCGGCAATGAGCCCCAGTTGCCTCTGTGTTAGACTGTTGCATGGCTGCTGATCTCGAAGCTCAAAAATTTTCTCAAGAGTACTCTCCCATCCGTCAGAACACGTTGAATCAGCATCAGAATTTACTTGGTTGTCTTCTCCCTCAGACATATCGTCGTCTTCTACCACGAGTTGCCCTTCTTCGACACTTGCTTCTTGGTCGCTTTCGCTGTCTTCCAGGTTCATCGTTTTGATTCTATCCTTTTCCTCTTCATCAAATTCATTTGGCTTTGCAGCTGACCCAGGCACTGGAGGGGGAAGCTCATCATCTGGCGTACGTGCGACTCTGCTTGCCCAAACAATACAGTCCATTGCGCTGTCTCGCAATGACTGTTGTACTCCTGGAACTGGTGGAGAGTTGAGACTTTTAAAATGGAACTTGCGTAGCCGCGCATCCATGGCCGCGTTGTGCTCTTCCCCGAAATCCATTTCTGTTTGGCAGGTAATGAACATGGGGCATCGAATTTCTTGTTGGCTAGAATTTCTGTATTTCCGATCATGGGCTGTAAGTCCTCCCTGCGTCAAAACTTTCCAGTCATCTGGATCTAAGAGCTTCACGTGTGTTCTCCGACAGGATCAGCTGAAGTTTTGTGCTTTTCGCGGTGTGCGGAATGATTATTCAGGTTTTTGTGGTTAAGGTCATAAGGACATCAATAAACACTGCATGCAAAACGAAAGGCGAGGTTAACCGCGTGATTGAATTTAAACTGTCCAAAACAACACCCTATGTAAAGAGAAAGCCACGCTTGTAATTAACGAAACCAACAAACGTGTTTCAAATGTCCGTTTGTTTTGAAATTTCAGACAGTTTCTGAACAATTTGTCACTTGAACGCTGCAGCATCTGCACTCCAAGATGACATATTTGAAAATTTTACGATCTGTTTATCATTTTCTTGTCATATTTTGCTGATCCTGAGTAAATTTTACCGTTTATGGAACAGCTGTTAAAGCCGAAAGTAATTTTCCTTCACTCAGCCTTAAAGAGAGCAAAGGGAACCTCAGCGAGCCTGTTCAGTTTACATCAGGCTGTATGAGAATTAAGGTCGCAGTACACGGAACAGAGTCGAATAAGGTATTTTTTAGGGATAAGGTTCTTTGGTCTCCACTAAAGCCTATACGACTACCAAGACTAATCCCTTATTATTCCGGATACAAAATTGTGGTTACGAAAGGAGACCCTCGCCTCTTCATGCAGCGGTAGCTTATGTGTTCACCACCAAGGCACTGGGGACGATTGTAACTTTACTTAAATTGATCTTAACGCAGCAACCAGAAACAGAAACGCACGCAACGCAGAGATACGTTCGACCAAAACTAAAACTGAGTTCACTCTTCAAGCTGAGGATGCGTTGCTGCCATTTCAGTCAAGAAACATGAAATTTTGTGCCATTGAAATGAAACACAGAAAACGAAATGGATAACCCAAATCGGAACCTAGACTAAAAGCTTTCAAAGCTATAACTCCAAGACGCAAGAACAGCTTCAATTACGGTTACATCAGGGCTGAAGTATACGGTATTTCAACATCACTTCGTGTCCTGACTTCCAGAGGTTCCGCGAAAGGGCCTACAGTCCTGTAGCGTCTTCTTTGATCCCTATAAAAGTGATATATGAGTTGTTCAAACTAACTGATTCGGACAAGAAAGAGCGGTTAAGAACAACATACGAGCGAATTTGGATTCTGATCACTTGCATCGACTCGAGAAACAAAGAGCACCTGAAAATATAGAAGCAAAACATTTTCCGGTGTTGACAGAGTTCGTAGTAGCCCTCTGTAAACTCTATCTCGGTTGAAATTTAGGTGAGAACGCACTGCCGGAGTTGGAGTAACTTAAGTTCTCGGAATTCCCCCAAACTAGGGCGAAGCTCTAACAACTGGACCACTGAGAGCGATAGTTTGTTGAGAGGAGAACAGTTTGAAGCTCTTGATTGGCCATGAATAACACTAATTCATCACAAGTAGATCTTACCTTCTACATGAACACACAGCTAGGGACCGCCATCTGCTTAGCAATTCTTTCACCAGTAACCATCATCAGCAACGTGTTATTATTGCTATCTCTCTACAAGGATCCTCTGAAATGCTTTCGTACTCCTGCTACTTACTTCATCGTCGCTTTATCCCTGGTGGATTTCACAACTGGTGTGTTAATCGAACCTTTCTTTATAATGAGCCGTTTGTTGCGATATTTCTCATGGTCTTTGGTGCTTCGTGAACCGTACAAAAGTTTATCCTTCTTTGGAGCTTTGTTCTCGTACGTGGGCCTCAACTCGTCGTTCCTGCTTGCTCTTGGTCTAATTTGGTCGCAGTACGTGGCAATAACCTTCCCTCACCGTTACCGGTCAATCGTGACCACACGCAGGGTCCTCGCGTGTATAGCCGTGTCGTGCGTGTACTTGACCGGGTTCATCTCCTTACAATTCGCCGGAGTTCAGTTACAATCTTTGGTTCAAGTGGATCTGCATCTTCACTCAACTCCCATTACAGTGTTGCTCATGTTGGGCTCGTTTATGCTATTGTGGTCATTTCGTAAAATTTGCCAAAAATTCTCGACTACTTGCAGCGGGCGTGCAGAGCTCTAAATCTCGAGACGCGCGTGGACGCGCGTGGACCAATCGCACGAACAGGATCAGCGAAAGGCAGTTCACAGTTGTAACGTTGCTATTGTCAGGTATCCTTATTGTGTGTGCTCTTCCACATATCATACTACTTCACATCAGTTTTTACATGAAACAAGAAACAAGACAAGAAAGACTTGATATAGAAGCGGGGATTACTATCGGTGATGGGATGATGTTCCTAAAGGTCGCTTTGGATGCTTTTATTTATGCCTGGAGACTGACAAAATACAGAAGGTCTTTACAAATAGTGTTGTCCTGCGGAGCGAATCAGGTAGATTCTAACGCCACAGAAACACAAACCATGGAAAATTTCACCTTTCAGTAACCGAAACCTGAGTCATCAACTGGTATCACCAAACCACGAGTAGAACGAAATCGTAAACTCAATTCAGAGTGGACTTATGAAGCATGAGCTCATCCATCCAGAGAAACGATGAGATCGATTCAGTCCACGGCTGTCGTGTATTGTAAAACCGGGCTTCAATGATAAATCGTAATAAGAGTGTAAATTAAAACCCTGTCGTAAGCCTGTTGAAATATGCTACCGCTTGCAATTTCAACTAAAAGTCCATCTTGATGAACTGTCGTAACGGCAATTTTAATTGATGCGAGCTGTCGTATATTGAAAGCGGGGTGTAATCACTTTCAGTGGGTATCCATCATGAGGGATTGCAAAACTAAAGGAAGATAGTGAGATCCGGGTAGTCGCTAAAAAACGTACTGCTAAACAAACATAAAACAACATAACTACAACTTTATTTCCAAAGTGTATCACTTAGGTAAAATATAAATGACTACTTGCATTTCAGTATATTATAATGACCACAGAATGGCTCGTCTACGATTATAACAAATAACAAGCAAGGTAGAAGTCTAAGTTATCATGCCTTAATAAGTGAAATATCCACCACAAAATAAAAACAAGACGTTCCACCACTGGAAAAGTTTCATTTGCTCGTTTTAATACATGTAAAAACCTGTATGACATGAAATACCATTAAAACGTATCGCTGACGAAATCGAAGTATTGCATCAAAAAAAAATATCATATGAACCGTAATTAATGTTCATTTACCAACCTAGACATATATTTATATCATCGCTTTCTCTACCAATTTATCTTACAATGGATAGCTTTAGAATCCTTAGCAAATACTGCACAGATCTTGGGGAAATAATCTCTTTTTGAAATGGCCCACTGAAGTCATGATTGCATTCAATCAACCGGAACTTCTTTTTTCAAAAGTTCCTTATCTTAAAAAAGCCATTGAGTATATAGGCAAACTAAACTAATTCTTATAATCGACACGCAGAAATGGTACAGGATATACGATATATAAGATAATGGTGAACATAGCGCCACTGATACAAAATTAGGGAACCAACCAGACCCCCAAAATGCTGTGGCCTGTAATGAGTACAAAAAAAGTCCACCTCAAATTTTCGAAAATCAAAATCTCCCTAAGGTTTCGTTGAAAACAAAATTGCTACATTTGCTGGAGGAAAGAGGAATTAGTTCACTCAAATTTTACGCCAGTCACCTTCACATTCAACTATACAATCCTATAAATCCTATAAATCATCAACACGCTAATAAAGATTTTTTTAACAAAATGACAATGATCATGCTTAGCCTTAATTTCCTCTGTGTTTGCGATTTACAAACTATTTCCGTAAATGGAAGTAATATTTATATATTACATGTTTTGGCGTGTAGTCGAGTCCGTAGCTAGGGCGAGTCAAACTACAAACAACGGCGGGATTAGAAATACTCCGCAATACTACAAACCAAAATATCCAATAAGAGATGTATTTTCCAACTTGTATTGCATACAAATAATTTAAAGAAAAAAAAATTTCCACGCGAACCATACTTATGTAACAAGCTGAATTCGCAAAAACGTTTCTACTGTTTATTTTTCCCCAAGACTTTCAAAGAGCGACTCCTCAGGCTTGACAAGTTTCCGGATGATGTGCATGGAAGAGTTAAAACTTATGGTCAAGGTCAGGCCAATTGCTGCAGTGCGGAGAGCCGTAAGTTTTAGATTGTTTAAGGATCCTTGCGAATTGAGTGTAAAATAAAACACAGCCACCACATCGCTCTCAAGGTAAGCAAAAATCAAGCAAACACTGATGTAGAAAACATACCGAGTCACAAATTTGTGTTTGTTTAAGATGATGATGAAAAGCACATTGCAGACAGTGCACACTGTGTTGTATGTTGCATAATAAAATGTTTGCCCAACATCATTTGTTACAGAACAATACGGCACAACGAACCCTAAAATCAGCAAATAAATGTTAGAAGCAAGCCAGTCACTTCGAATCACTTTTGAAAAGTTGGTTTGAATGGTCCATGTGGTTTTACAGGAGAACCGACTAAACATGAAAAAACAGAAGATTTGAAAAGGTGACCAATATATGGAAAGTTGCTGAAAGAGGAAACAGTAGATTTTGCTTATTCGAGAAAGGTGAACAAAGTAGGACCTACATGTTCTCTGCCTAATATCATCCTCATCAAACCTGAAGAATGAGAACCCTCCGCTGGAAATACCATCTGGAAGGGCTGCTATAATGAGAACCAGATAACAAAAACCCACAGCAATTTTGTGACAAATCTGTACGATAAAATTAAGGTATCTTGCATTACGGTGAGTTTGTCTCGTGTACTCGGCATTGTTCACAGGGAGTAGTAGGGGCTGTCCCTCATCATCTGTTCCGTGATGATTCTCCACAGTCTCCCTAGTAGCTGAGTTCAGACGTGGCTCCTCGTTACTATTTGCAGCTTCTTCCATGTTTCTCATTTCAGTAGTTCCATTCCCAACTGCACGACCTCCGTCTTCTTGTTGACCCCCCGACATCCAACAGAATTTCTTTGTGCGCCTCAGCCACTCCAATGTTATTACTGGTCCAACAAGGAACCAGTAATAAAGGTTCTTCAAATATGATTCCATTTTAATCAGTTCAGAAGAAGAGCGGGGTGAAGCTCGAATCTCCACATTTTTTCGGTCACTCTTAGCCAAAAGGAAATTGGCATCAACTTTGCTGATTCCTCCGTTGAAGGCGTCGATTTGTATACAGTCTTTGTCTCCAACAAGTAAAACCGGGATGAGCAGCTTTTTCTCAGAAAGATCATCCTTCGTCAGAGGAGAACAAAATTGTCCGTCATAAAAATATACTATCACCACAGAGTACCCTGCATTCTGCGCACTTAGTGTCAGATTCGTCAAAGGACACAGACAGCTGTTGTTCGTCAGCGTAATGAGAGCGACTTTGTGGACTTGAATTTTTGCCTTGCTTACATCCCACAGCCGCTGGCATGCATTTGTGAGGTTTGAATACACAGCCAGTCCATTCAAAAGCAATTCTTTGTTTACCTCCGTGGTTGTTGCCTGTATGAAGGACTGCAACGAAGGTATCCTTAATCCTGGCGATACCCATTGCATGTCTAACACGTCGCATTTCAGTGTGTATTCCGTGTCATTATACTGAACTGGATACACAGTGAGTGTGTTTCCAGTATCCGGAAGGGAAGGAGGCCTAATAAACAACTGAGTTGTAAATGCAAAGATAGAGATCAAAACTATTATCGCCAAGAAGTAAAAGCAATAGCCTATTGCAACACACTTCCCCGACATCTTGGATACAAACCGAAAGCAAAAGAGCACCGCCAAATGCAATCTAGACAAAACATTCCCTGATCCTTTTCAGACAACAGTTACTTAATCTTGGCATTGGCCAATCACCGACAAGGACAGAACTGACCTCTGGAGCCTCTATGACAGATGTTAATAAACGATATACTTGGCCTAAAACGTAATCTGGTAATTATAACAGCCATCGTTATTACTCGGGCTTCGTAGAGCGCCCGAGGTTAAAAATACCGTCCGCTCTTCTTTTTCGTCGTCGAGTTTCATCCCCAAAGCTCACTTCCGGCGTTTCTTCGCACGCGCCAAAAAAAAAAAAAAAAAAAAAAAAAAAAACCAGACACGTAGAGTCACGCAAGCATCACAACACGCGTCACTTGTTTTTGAAATTATGTAAAGTTTTCAAAACAACAAGAATACCGCCTGCTCGATTACTCATCGATTCCCCTTTTGTTTGTGAGGTCTGAACAACTAATAAGTTAAGAGGAGTGTCTATACGAATGTTTACAAGTTCGAAGCCTCGAAGGATTTTCAGAGGGAAGGTCAAGATGTTTGCCACGTGAGCTAAAACTTTTTGCGTGTCACCAAGTCGGCTCTTTAATTAAGTGTGTCCAAAATACCAGGAAAATGCAAACAGGAAAATTAGCGAATTTGCACGTTCGAAATTTACGCTTTGTTTATCGGATGACCATGAAAGCACAATAATTTTTCTATAAAATGGGAAGGAGAACCGAAAGTTAATAAGCGTTAATATGACAAAGTTATAAAATTTTAGAGCGTCAGATAATTTTGCCGTCTCATAGCGCTCTTTTCATGGCTTATTAAAAACTCGTTCAAACGTTTGCAAGTAAATATGGAAATTTGGCAGCATATAGCACCCAAAATCATTTCGAATTTCTGCTTCAAAGGCGAGTTAAAAATTTTTGCGTGTCACCAAATCCAGCGTGTCGAAATTGGCATTAGTAAACAAGAGTAATGCATATGTCATCGGCTTCCCCGTGGGGTCGACCCCCGGGGTAACCAGGGGGATTGTAAAATCAGTCAAACAAACTTGAGGAATTTCCCCGGGGGTCGGGGAATCTCTGAAGACAAAGTCTCCTGGGTGAGGTGTCTCTCAGCAGAAAATCCTCTTGACATCCTTTTCAAACTTGTGAATTCCGCCACCCCCTAATCTTTGATCGTAAAACAATGTCAAGTATTTCCCCTACCCTCGGGCAACGAATCCCATCCATCTCCTTGCATTCCCCCACATATCTCCCTGGTAGGCCCGGGGATCGACCCCACGGGGAAGCCGATGACATGTGCATAATTGCGAATTGCCCCGTTGAAAATTTTCGCGTTTTTTTTTTTTTTTTTTATCAAATAACTGAATCAACAATTATTTTCCTATAACATGGGCAATTTCAGCTTTAAGGGGAGTTATGAGCCGACAATCAAGATGTAATTCTATTATTCCACCAAGATCAGAGGAATCGACCTCCTGCGCGACCTTAAAGCTCGATAAAGCGTGTCCAAATAAGCATTTGTAAACAAGAGAATTAGCAAATTGCCGCGTTGGAAATTTTCGCTTTCTTTGTCAGATGACTGCAACAACACTTTTTATTTCCATAAAGTGCACAAGTTCAGCTTTAAAGAGAACCGAAAATTTTGTTTCTGTAGTTAATATACACAAAGTTATGGAATTTAGAACCATGTAATTTTGCGGTCTCAAACGGCTCTTTTTCTGTCGTTTTGCCTAGTATAAACTTTATCATAATATTACAACCGTGTAGGTGAATGAATGCCTCTTAGAAGGCGGAGTGAAGGCCAAAATGGCCTCTTGTTACCTTTTGCTACTTATAGTAGAACGAATGAAAATTGGATCTCCTATTCATTGTATAATCCACAAATCACTTTTTAACAAGAGGTCTTATTGGCCTTCAATCGGCCTTCCAAAGGTATTCCAAGAGGGAATCGGACATTGCAATTTGATACGTCACTAATTCACCTACATGGTTGTAATATTATGACAACATATTAAAGTCTCGCACACAAATACTCTTACTGATTGAATTACACGGCCACGACCACTAACATGACTGACTCAAATGCAGCGTAGATTTGGCAACTTTTTATTTTGCCATTTGTATACCACTGGAAAAGACCTAAATGCACCTGCCTGGGGAACAGGAAAACAAATGTCCGTCTCAGTCTAGCCTGCGTAGCAAGCGCAAACTGGGTAGGTTGAGGGGTAGAGAGGCGGGAAAAAGAAGAGCGGGGGCTGGGGAGGGGCATGGCCCTCCCCAGCCCCTGCTCTTTTTTTAATTTTTTAAACAATTTTTTAATTTTTTAATTTTTTAAACAAAAACTAGTGAGCAGCACACAGCAACAGATCTTGTCAATTTTTTAAATATTATCCGACCGGTTTCGTCTGATCAGACAGACTTCATCAGGGATTTAACAAGATTACAAATTGAACTACTTTTATACTAAACATTTACAGTATAAAGCACGTTCAGAGTAGGGTGTGAACAGCAAAAAACACCCACAAACAAATACGCACAGGATACAACGTAAATCCTGCGTTACAAAATGTGCAATAGTTAATTTTGGGGGTCACGAAATAACGTTAAATCGTGACCCCCAAAATTAACTATGGTTCATGGTCATGAACCATGGTTCAACGTGCCGTGTAACGAGAAGTCTCAAAGCTTAAACCAATTTCCTCCCTGGTGAAGACACGCCAAGCTCCCAGTAAAAACTCCAAAAATCCCAGAAGCCGTAACACGGAACGATCAAGCTCCAGGAATCGCAACCAACGCCGCAATTCCAGTGGTAACCAGCGAGACGCATCGGCAGCCAAACCCACACCAAAAGGCAGGCAAAGTCGATCAATAGAAAGGAGAAAGACAGCAGCGAGAAAACCACGAGTGGATGGATAGCCGGTCTTCCTCTGTTTCGCGTCGCCAGCAGTCAAAAAACGTAAAAGGCCGAGGAAACGCTGTCGTAAAGTAGACATACGAGGCAGTTACGAGAAATGGCTGGATAAAATGGCAAAGAAACCGATCTTGGACTTATTACCACGGAACTTGGAATTTCACAATCTTTCACACGCCACTCTCACCGCGACGCAGTCACGAACTCTTGGCCTGGGTCTGAAGTTCAGGTCCACGCCTCAGCCCCCAACTGCGCGTGTTTTCGAGGGTCAAGTACAGGACTTTTGTCGCAGTGTCCGGTTGCATTACAAATATGCCAATCAGCCCGATGATCCTGATTTTAATCCTAAACTGTACGTAGGATCAGGCTGGAATCCTCCACGGGAAGATCCTGACCTCGAGGAACACCTGTACAAAATTCGTCAAGACTTACTGGAGAACTTTCATCAGAATAAACCAGTTTGGCGCAATAATCTGTCGTCTGATGAACGGAGTGGATTGCGTGAGATCAAGGAAGATACTACGGTTCGCGTCCTAGCAACGGACAAAAACCTTGGACCTGCTCTCATTTCCACAGAATGGGTAGAACAAGAAACTCTAAATCACCTAAATGACACTAAGTCGTATGTTAAAGTCACCAAAGATGACTGGACATTCAGACGTCAAAAGGTAATCGAGACAAGGGACAAACTTGTTAAGAGTTACTCTAGCTTTCTACCTCCAAATTCTCACAAATTTCTTTGTATTCTTGATGACAATCCTAGGAGTCTCGATCCCGCTAAGTTCTACATTATTCCTAAGATTCACAAGTCACCTATAGCTGGAAGGCCTATCGCAGCTTCTCACTCTTACATCACCAGGCCTATTAGTATTCTTATAGACGAGTTAGTTAAACCTTCTATAACCATGCCTACGGTGTTACGTGACTCTGGTGAACTGATCCAATGCCTAGAGGGGATTAAGCTACCCGCAAATTGCCTTCTTGTCACGGCGGATGTGTCATCACTTTACCCGAACATTGACACTAAGAAGGCTATTATTGCTCTTGACCTCTTGCTCCGCGAGGGTAAGGTTACGCAAACTCCTCTGTTGGTTCAGTTAACTAGATTAGTCTTTGAGAATAATTTCCTTAAATCAGAATTTAGCTGTGACATATACCATCAAATACACGGAATCGCTATGGGCACTCCCTTTGCTGTTACAGCGGCAAATGCATTTATGTATTATCACGAAAGGGACATTATAGAGTTGTATGCTCAACACCTTACTCTTTACAAGCGATTTATTGATGATATATTTGTCATCTGGGATGGGACGCGGGAAATCCTTTCAGAATTTCTGAGTGCTATAAATACAAAGGATGAACGAATTAAGATAACGTACGAAATTAGCGATTCTAAGATTTCTTTTCTAGATTTGCTTCTTTTCAAGGATTCTTCTTATCCAACGCTGCAATACTCTACTTTTCAGAAACCACTTAACAAGTATTTGTAAATACCTTTTGAATCATTTCACCCCACCAGCAATAAAAAAGCTTTTATTAAGGGCGAACTTATGCGCTACGCCAGAAATAGCTCCAGGTTTTACTCATTCAATGAGACACGGTTACTTTTTTGGAAGCGCCTACGCCTTAGGGGTTATCCTGCTAAGTTTTTACTACCCATTTTCAGGGAGAGTAGCTATCGGAACAGGAAGAAATGGTTTTCTAAGCCTGTAAGAGTACTTACGCATAGACGGGTGGTGTTCAAAACATCCTTTAATTGCAGTCATATTGGAATCAATAAAGTTATTCTTAAGCATTTACCTAACCTTAGTACTATCGTTAGTTATAAAGCTACTAACACGTTAGCACATCTATGTAAATAAATACTTTTTGGTGGTCACGATTTAACGTTAAATCGTGACCCCCAAAATTAACTATTGCACATTTTGTAACGCAGGATTTACGTTGTATCCTGTGCGTATTTGTTTGTGGGTGTTTTTTGCTGTTCACACCTTACTCTGAACGTGCTTTATACTGTAAATGTTTAGTATAAAAGTAGTTCAATTTGTAATCTTGTTAAATCCCTGATGAAGTCTGTCTGATCAGACGAAACCGGTCGGATAATATTAAAAAAATTGACAAGATCTGTTGCTGTGTGCTGCTCACTAGTTTTTGTTTAAAAAATTGCCTAAGTTATCATGCCTTAACTCTTTCTTGTCCTGCTCTGCAATTTACCGGTCGCTGAAGACCGGTGCTTTGAAAACCTGTAACTTTTCCAAATCCCGGACTATGTTTGAAATGAGCCATTATTATTGCCAAATTCTGAGTTTCTTAGACTTTGTCACTCCGTAAACGTATTAAAAGTACCGATTTTCCTTGAATATGACTGTTTATTCTGTTGCGAAACCAACAAACGCTCTAGGACAACACCAAAAATAAGCAACTTTGTTTTGAAGTTTTGAAGACAAAAAATCCCTCTTCAAGCTAAAAGTCTATATGGGCAGTAAACTTCGACTCAACTTCTTGCAATCTGTTCCAATTTGCCCGCTCAATTCCTTAGCCCGACCTGGCTAGCGCTATTTGATTTCAGTTGCTCTCACTGGTCTGACATGTTCGCCTTTGTGACCCAATGGAATTCTGGGATATGCTTGGATAACTGCCGCGTGTTAGTCCGCCAATTTCCATTTCAGATATTTTTCATAAGTGTCGAGCCACCCGGTCCTGCTGGCAAACTATTGCACCGATTGAATAATTTACAAGTCAAAACTCGCCAAAACTGCCATGCCAGGTTCCGGAATCTACTCACAGAATGACTAGGGACACAACTTCACTTTGTGAATCACCATGACTCGATCGAAACCTTTCGGCGGCTACCTTGGTGTGAAATTGCTTCCCACCTCTGTCTTCTTTCGGAGGATTGCCTTTACCCACCAACCCAGCTTTATGATGCCAGGCAGAGGGCTTCTGAGGTAGAAAATGGCTGGAAAAACACACTTATAAATGAAATACGTACGCAGTTGTAGCTGAGTGATCGTTTAAAAATAAACGACAGCTAGCGTGACAAGCGTGACATGAAAGATTGTGGACCAGAGAGATCTCCGTGGTAACCCCTTATATGGAATAACTAGATCGATTTCACCTCAAACCCTCGAAAATTACAGGAAAACACGTACAAAATAACGGACAAGAACGAGTTAAGTGAAATATTCACCAGAAAAATTAAAACAAGAAGTTCCACCACGAGGAAAATTTTACTTTTAATATGTGTAAAACGTGTATGACATGAAACATCATTAAAAATTATCATAGACGAAGTCCAAGTATTGGCATCAACAAGATGTCATATGAACCGTAATTATTACATTGTCATTGGCCGAACTAAACATACATTTATTTTTAAGTAAAAATGTAAAATGACAATCTCTAGAAAACTAAGTAAACATTGAAAAATCGCTGTGCTTGTTGTTTATACCAAGATAGCTGATGACATACGGGAAGTACTGATATATTGTATAGTGGCATTATATTTCAATTGGGGATTTCCGACTCAATCTGAATACCTTGAGTTTTCGAGCAAACCAAAATAGCAAAACGAACAAATAGACCACCTCGATCTTTCAAAGATCAAATAATTGCTGGAGGAAAGAGGAATGGAGGAAAGAGGAATTAGCACGACTTCAACATTCAACAACACAATCCTAAACTGATGCTATAAATCATAAACACGCAAGTAAAGATTCTTTTAACAGTATGACAATGATCATGCTTAGCCTTAATCTCCCCCTGTTAGCCCCGTACAGCCTATTTGCGTAAACACAAGTAATAAACTGATAGTTCTAACAAAAAAGTTTCATTCCTACCAGTAACACGTCTTTCACTTTGGGAGGAAAGTGAACCTATTTTTACACTGCCTTTGGGCAAAAACAAAGGGAACAAAGGTTACGTCTTCTCACTACACAAACCCTACTTATGTAACAGGCTAAATGTCGCAAAAAAGGGACTCCCATTTACTTTTCCGAAAGTCCTTCAAAAAGAAATTCCTCAGGCTTGACAAGTTTCCCGATGATGTGCAAAGAAGAACTAAAACTTATTGTCAAGGTCAGGCCAATTGCTGCAGTGCGGAGAGCCGTACGTTTTAGGTTGTTTAAGGATCCTTGCGAATTGAGTGCAAAATAAGCACAGCCACCACATCGCTCTCAAGATAGGCAAAAGCCATGCAAACACTAATGTAGAAAACATACCGAGTCACAAATTTGTGTTTGTTTAAGATGATGATGAAAAGCGCATTGGAGGCAGTGCACATTGTACTGATTGTATGTTGCATAATAAAAATATTGCCCATAAACATAGTTTGTTACAGACTAAAATGGCACAACGATCCCTAAAATCAACAAATAAATGTTTGAAGCAAACCGGTCACTTCTAATCAGTTTTGAAAGGTTGGTTTGAACGGTCCATGTGGTTTTACAGGCGAACCGACTATACATTAAAAAACAGAACATTTGGAAAAGTGACCACAACTCAGTGAGAATAACGGCAATCGTTGAATAACTACCTGGAGAACGCTCGTAATCGTCTTGATCAAATCTGAAAAACGATAATCCTCCGCCAGATAAAGAAATACCAACAGGAAGAGCTACTATAACGAGAACAAGATAATAAAAACCCACAGCAATTTTGTGAGAAATCTGGACGATAAAGTTAAGATATCTTGCATTACGGTGAGTCTGTCTCGTGTACTCGGCATTGCTCACAGGGAGAAGTAGGGGCTGTCCTTCATCATCTGTTCCGTGATGATTCTCCACAGTCTCCCCAGTAGCTGAGTTCAGACGTGGCTCCTCGTTACTGTTTGCAGCTTCCTCCATATTTCGCATTTCAGTAGTTCCATTCCCGACTGCATGACCTCCGTCTTCTTGTTGACCCCCCGAACTCCAACAGAATTTCTTTGTGCGCCTCAGCCACTCCAAAGTTATTACCGTTCCAACAAGGAACCAGTAGTAAAGGTTCTCTGAATATGATTTCATTTCACTCACTGCAGAAGAGAACGACGCGCGGGGTGAAGCTCGAATCTCCACATTTTTTCGGTCACTCTTAGCCAAAAAGGAATTGGCATCAACGGTGCTGGTTCCTCCGTGGAAAGCGTCGATTCGTATACAGTCTGCCTCCAACACGTAAAACCGGAATCAGCAGCTCGTCCTCAGAAAGGTCGTTCTTCGTCAGAGGAGGACAAATCGGTCAGTCTGCAAAATATATCAGCACAGAGTACCCTACATTCCGCGCACTAAGTATCAGATTCTCCAAGGGACACAAACTGCAGCTGTTGTTCGTCAGCGTATTGAGATCGACTTTGTGGACTTGAATTTTTGCCTTGCTTACATCCCTCAGCGGCTGGCATGCATTTGCGAGGTTTGAATACACAGCCAGTCCATTCAAAAGCAATTCTTTGTCCACCACCGTGATTGTTGCCTGTATGAAAGACTGCAACGTAGGTATCGTGAATACCCATGACCTTTCTAACACGTTGCATTTTACGGTGTAGTACGTGTCATAAGCTGGATGCACAGTGAGTGTGTTGTTACGCGGATGGTAAAACGACAACGAATGGGAAGATGCAAGGATAGGGATCAAAATACTTACATTGTTTCTAAATTGCGCTCGTGTTTCTCTCGGGGCAACAGCTTTCGTTACGGGGAGATTTCATCGTATTTAGCTATATCCATGAACGAGTTGGCTCAAAGAAGCCTTTGTTTTGTCCTTGTGCTCTCTAATTGGGGCGAAACGCCAAATCACAGCGTAGGGCGTCCAGTAAATGTCTCATTGAGCGCTCCTATCATAGCAGCCCTTGCATATATGAACATTGTATGAAGACAAGGAACGTATTTGACCGTAACTGTTTAGTCTTCTTGGGGACGAATGAAAGTAGACTACATACAAGATTAAAGAACCATATTTTCAATTTTCAGGTGTGTGTTCGAAATGCCGTAAGCTCTTAGCCGAACTTGAAAAGACCATTTGCCGTGAACCTGACACAGATAGCGAAGTTATCCTAAATATTGAAAACCTATCACTGGTAAGTGCTAACCGATTTAATAGCTGGTCATCCAGGAGACAGCCTTCATTTGCCGCCATTCTCCAATACCCCTGACCAACCAGGAGGCAGCCTATACCTGCCGTCATTCTCCATCGTGGATACCCCATATGAAATCCAAAACAAATCGCACGTTGAATCGTCTTCCTAAACCAAATTGAATGAATTCCTAGGAAGAAGAGATATCAGCCCAGTAAGGCATCCTTTATCTATCCCATGGGATGAAATAAGCGAAAGAACGCGTCGTCGTCATCTCCGCAAGGCGCGACAGGCAGTGAGTGCTGTTCTAGAAGAGGTGGCACCTAACCAATCTGGAAGTCTATGGCACTCTCTTGTTCCCTCCTTGAATTCCCAATTCTCAAGCGATAGCGACATCGATGATGACAGTGTGGATAAGGCGCTCATGGATGCTTTGGCAGAATGCTACAGCAACGCTAACTTCTGGGACACCAGGCGGCATATGTTGTCAATAATGGCTGACAAGATAACCTTCCGCACGCTGGAGAAGTGGATCCCTGGTCTCACTCGGTATCGGTTCAGTGCTGCAAGAAAACATACGTTGATGTATGGGAGAGGCGTTCTCCCACCACTTTCGACGCAAACAAGGCTGTTTGTATCTGAAGCACAAATTGACCACTTCTTGGATTTCATAACAAGCCCTCATATTATCCAGGATTTACCATTTGGGGAGAATTCCATCAAACTGGCAACAAATGAGGTGGTGAAGGTTCCTAACGTTATCCGGATGTTAATACCCGAGTCCATCGTAAAGCAATATCTGGCTTATGCTATGGAGACAAACTTTAACCCACTTAGTCGCAGAACACTGTTAAAAATCCTTTCTGCTGCTTCCAAACGAAAGTCTTTACAAGGCCTAGACTATATCAGTTGTACTGGTGCACAGGCGTTTGAAGACCTCGCCAATGTGGTTGACCGACTGGGAGATTATCTGAAGGGAATGTCGTGGTCTAGGGAACAGAAGAAACGCCTAAAGTCCGCTAAACGTTACCTGAAAAGTGATTTCAAGGTAAGATATGTGACAAGGCAAAACGCTGTTAATACCACTCATTAGTAAATAATAAAACGTACGTCTTTATAACACGCTTCCAAAAAGGAAAGATTGATTTCAGATTAATCATGTATTTAAGCACTGTGAACAAATATAAGCCTTCTTCCTCTCCGTTCCTTGATTATGAAATAATTGCCTCTGTGCGCTTAACTGCACATATATCTTAAAACGTTAAGTTTTTAGTAAGCGGAAACAATTTCTGTTTTCGACAGGTGCACGTATCCAAAGAATCCAATGTCGCTGATCACTGTAGGCAGTACGCTTTGAGTGATCCCAAGGACCAGGACTTCCAGACCATCTGTAGCCACCAGCATACAGACCGTTGCGATCGGTGTGACGCACTTACAACAACTCTTGAAGAGATCGAAAAGGCTGTTGCAACGATGACAGAGGAGAATATGGGAGAAGATGCGAAAGAAGAAATAAGCTTCATCGCTGACCATGCAATCTCCAGTATTCAAGCTTGGAAAGCTCATCTTCTACGTAGTGTAAACCAGGATCAGGCACGACTCGACGTCATTAGCAACCTAGATGGTTCTGCATTACTGATGGTGGAAGATTGGGCAATGAAGTTTTTACCACGTTAATACCGTGAAAGCCAGGGCGATATCGATTGGTTTCGCAAGCGCGGCCTGTCATGGCATATTACCGTAGCGATTCGAAAGATCACGCCAAGTCAACAACTTCAAATGATGACGTTTGCCCACGTATTCCAATCCTGGAGCCAAGACAGATGTGCCATCATGGAAGATGTTATTGGTAAGCTTAAGGTAATAATGCCATCATTAAGCATTATCTTCTACAGACAGGACAATGCTGGCTGCTACAGAAGCGAAGCGACGCTAACAGGTGCTTTAAAGGCCAGTCAAGCTCACGGAGTTTCCGTCAAACGACTTGACTTCTCTGACCCCCAAGGTGGGAAAGGTTCGTGTGGCACGAAAGCTGCAACGATTAAAGCGCACATGAAAGTATATCTAAATGAAGGCAACGACATCGATAATGCTGGCCAAATGATTGATGCCATGCGATCGTCTGGAGGCATACCTGGTCTTAACGTCTCACAGTGCGAGTTGATATCCCCAAATAAAAATTTGATGGGGTTAGCAGCGTGTCTAATGTTCAATATGGCGTGGATACAATAACAACCTGGAGGGCCTATGGGATTAGTTCAGGTAAAGTCATTTAAGTCAGCAAATTTGATGCTAGTATTCCACTTCCAAGACTACGCCATATTATGGGCGACGATCCATTGGATAAATTCACAAGGGTCAAGTCCAGATCGAACAAACCTGAAACGGCATCAACTTCAGATGATTCAGGAGAATCAGTAACTTCAGACCAAATTTTTGCCTGCCCTGAGGAAGGCTACATAAGATCGTACATGCGATTTTCTGCCCTATAGGAACATCTGGACTGCGGAAAACACGAGCGCGTCTTAGAACGGGAGAGTTTGTTAGATAGAGCAGTTCGAAGTTATGCCGTCCGACTGGAAGAACAGGTCGCAAATGTTCCTTACATGCTGCAGTGCTCAGAAACTCAGACAGCAACGACTCAGCATTTACCTCCCATGGGATGGGCTCTTAAACCCAGCCAATCATCAAGAACACGGTTCACTGAGAAGCAGAAGGACTATTTTCTACGCAAGTTCCTTGTTGGTGAGGAAACTGGGCAAAAAGTTGATGCTGGTTCCGTTTCTCGGTCGATGGTAAGTGTTAGAGATGAAAATGGTGTTAAATTGTTCACCAGTAACGAGCTCTTGACAAGTTAGCAGATAGCAGGCTACTTTTCCCGTTTGTCCTCCAAGCGTAGAATCCAAGTATGCGACACTTCGCAAATCTGTCATGCAGAGGCGGATGACGAAAGCCTGGAAGCTGAGGCAGCGTTGAGCGAGCTAAGAGAAGACGTTCTTCTCAATATCCAGCCTACTCACCCTATCATGTACGAGAGCTTTAACTTATGCGAGGCAATGAGTCAAGACAAACTATCAAAGTTTGCCATTTCAGTGTTACAGAGAATATGCACCTAGTTTGAAATTCCCACGTTTGATATCCAAGTGCGAAGAAAAGCCCCTTACCTGAGGCGCATTGAAGATTTTCTGAAAAATTGTAGCTGCTGGGAACCTTAAAGTACTGTTATGGAATATTGTCTTACATAATCAAGTAACGAATGTAGGTAAATAAAGATTAATTGTAACATTAAAACAAACGTTAAATTGGGTAGAATTGGGTGGGAACATCCTGTGACGTAAACATTTCGTGTCTAAAATACAGGGTGTGACACTCATGTAATTGGATTAGTTTTGGTTAAGGTGCGTGTCATGCACGACTCGGAAATGTAACTAAATAAACAATAGACTTGTAATGTACAAAATTAAGTAACTGGGAAATTCAGGATGTACGTAAAAGGGTGTAAACTTCCTCTTTTATCAGTAAAGTACATAAATAGAGAACGGCTGTACGTGTAAGTTAGATTGATTGATTGATTGAGATTGTGAAGAGATCGTGAACGGAATGTTACCAGATTGAAGGAATGTGTATCGTGGATTGCGAATAAAGTACCAGAAAGAATACAGTCCTGAGTATTGAACCAGCGAGCGCGGCGATTTTCCAACGCTGAGGAAAATTCCGCAAAAAGTACTTAAGTCACGTTATTTGTAATACCATATTTAGCTCGGAATTTATTTTTATTGCAAGAAAGGGTTACAGTGCAGAGTAAAGAAGAAAGTAATAAGTGAAATTGCAGAGTCGGAAAAATAGATGCACATAACGTCTATGAACGGAGCTCGACTCTTTATAATGACAGCAATTTGATGTTGGAGTAATGAGGTTAGGGGGATGACTTTTGTCCTAGGAGTTATTATGAAAAAGATATTTCAGATGATTTGCCGAGTGTGTTTGTAATGAAACAAGTAGCACTAGAGGTCTAACTATACACTAACAAGGAAAAACAACTAAAAGCATTTAGCCTTGAAGATCCTTGACTGAAATCGAATCTTGCACTGTGGACCTGTTTCACAAATGAATCATAGCGGAGCTCCGACGGCCCGAAGGGCCGTCAAGCGGAGCCCCATACCTATAGAAACCCGTCAACTGTTTTTCTCATGGTAAAAATGGCTAGCGGTATTGCTCGTGGGCGCGTACGCACGACGACGACGGAGTCGCCCAATAATTAATAATATCCTAATAATAATCATAATAATCCAACATGGCGGCCATACTCCACCTGGCCCAGCTGACCAGCTACTTTACAGCGTACATCTTTGATACTGGACATCCATCTTATAGCCAATTGACACCTGTCAAAACAAGGTATCCGCTGACCAGTGTAACGTGACCATATCGCGGGCTCAAGTTAAGACCTCATCGAGGTCAGCTGTTTTTTTGAAGTTGACCGCTGACCAGGTACTTGCTTTCGATTGGATCGCAGGCTCAAGCCAAGTGTGGGACACCCAAACCAAATCGAGGCCGTTAAAATTTTTCGCGCGCTTTCTGCGGCTGGTAATTTCACATTCAGTTGGTTTCTTTATTTTGAGCAAAACAACTTCATCTTCTTCGATCGAAGTTTGTCTTTCGCGTAAAAAGCATAAAGATCAAGAACTTGTCAAAAGATACTCCGGAAGGTGAATTTTCAAGTGATGAAAGGAAGGACGGAAGATTTTTCTTAGGAAAAGCTTCAAAGATTGTGCGGTTGAAAACAGTATAATTCAACGCTTCAAAGGCTTTCACTTCACCGCGGCATCTTGCATCTCACCAAGAAAAGTCACTTAACAGTTCACCGCTATTAATGGGAGGAATGAGTAGCTCAAACTCTGTGGAAGAAGCTCTTTCTTTGGACAAACCGTTCGCTATTTTTGCGGATGCTTGTTTTTACTTTACTGAAGCTTACGCATTTTCAAGTGGTAGAAACCTCTACAACACAGGACAGTGAGGTAAATTAAATAAATAGAAGCTTAACATTTGGTTTAATCGTTGTTACTTTTGTTCAGGAATGAAACTTGTATTTTTCTCTCGAATGGATATAAATAACAATCATCTGTACTCGTTTTGGACGCAAAGAAGTAGTTGAATTGTTTGTTTGTTTTGTTACGTTGTTTTCTTTGCAAGCGAACGAGTGTTTTTACTCGGCTTGGCTGACTGTTTTTCGACCTTGGTTCCTCACAGTAGCGTTAAGAAACTTTTGCCCTTATCTTATCAACACGTAATCGCAATGAGTCCTCGTAAAATTAAGCATTAAAGGGGGAGACTCGAGCTCGAGGAAAAATAAAAAATCCGATCAAATGCATGTGCATGTGCATGTGCACTTCTCAAAATCTGACATTAAGTTGTCAAAATGCTGCCAAAACAGTCAAAACCCAGCGCGCTTCACTTCGTCAAGTCTTTAAGAGATCTTCGTCGAAAGCAGCCTGTAAACAACAATTAAGTTTCGCCGTCTTTAAACATGTCGTTTGTTTGAACCGGTAAGAATCAGCGTTTGGATGTTAAAAACAGCGAAATGGGTTGACTGGCTGGCTGGTTTTGATAAATTTTAAAGTGGACGGGTCTGCGAGAGAAATGCTCGTTTGGTTTGGCAAGCGCTTTCTTCGTTATCTGGATGATGTTTTGCCACTGAGAATCATTAATTGAAGAAGGTTCTTCGGAAGACATGGGAAGTAACAGTAAAACCATCAAAGCACTTAAGTGTTTTGTGTAAGCCAAGGAAAGATTTTGTGGGAAATGGCTCTATTATTCAGCTCTGTCGCATTCCGAGTGATTGCTGTCTCAGTGATTCCTGTTGACTGCTCTAAACGATCAGGTACGGACCTCTTTTTTGTCTTTTCTACGGACATTTATGTGTTACCTGTCCAATTTCTGCACCTTCTCCAAGAATCTTCGAAGAAATATTATTCATATTGTGCTTTGTTTTCTTGTAATAAGTCTTATGTTTGTTGTTATATTGTTTCTGAACCGCGGTCAATTCCTGTTGACTGCTGTAAACGAAGAGTTTGTACCCTTTATTTTTTTTTCTAGGGGCATTTATGTCAAAATAAATACCGATTTTCCTAGCTTTATCATTACAAGCTATTTTAATTACTAGCTAGTCTTGTTTAATTTCTCCACCTTCTCCTTCTTCGAGCAAACACTCGCCGGCATCGTACTTTGTTCGCTTGCAGTGTTTTTGTTTTGTTTTGTTTTGTTTTTTTTTTTGATCCGCTTTGAATCCCTTTACGCTTTCATCTCAAAGTAGTTAGACTCAAGAATGTCCGTCTTTTTTTTTCTTTTTTGCAAACGTTTACTATCGAAAACTCTTCGTTTTCCCTGCTGCTGCTCAATTGTTTTGGACACAAATTAAACTGGCCCAAATACTCTTGCGAAGTTGCTCGGTGAGAGTGTGCAGCTCCGATTCTAGGCTTGGCATGGCTAAATATATATATGGCCTTCAGCTTTTCTTTTTTTAATCGCTACATAACAGACTGGAATGGTGTTCCATCGAACATCATGCATGCACCTTCTTTAAGCAGTTTTAAGTCCTATCTATTACATTATTAGTGTCAATTTTAAATCAGATGTAGCTTGTGAGTGACAAGTATGTAATTTAGTTAAGTTTGCTTTGGATTACTTCATGATTTTTAGTCTCAATCTCAAATCAGGGGTGACTTGCAAGAGACAAGTATTTGATTTAATTTGATTAGGTTAGCTTTGGGCCACGTTTAAATTTCACCTCTTAGTTTTTAGAATGTGTAATATTAGATAATATTCTTTGTATGGGAATTTAGTTTCTCCCAATTATTCTCCAGTCATGCACTTTTTTGTTTTGTATCAACTTAGTTCTATTCACATGACAAAGTATTATTAAACTTAAAACTTAAAATTAAACTTAAAGTAAGCTCTTTCTCATCAATGTACACATCCTTTGGACTTCCTCCTCCTGCATACAGTCTTTCAATTAATTTTATTAGTAGCTGGTCACACCAATCTTGTGGGATGTTTGGATGACATTTGGCATTAATGTTTAATGGAATCTCTGATGTTTGATGAAGTATGTTAAGATCAAGTTAAGATGGCTAACAGATTTCCAGCACTTTTGCTTTGATGAATCACCTTGATAGTGGTATCAACCAAATGCCCAATATATTATTATCAAGTTGTTTGGTCTTGCACTTAACTGGCCAGAAGAGCAGCTGGATTTCTTTTTGAAAACACTGTAGGTGCATTGAGTGATGAGCTTAATGTTAGCAAGCAGTTTTTTTTTGTGATAGTAAGGTCAAGAAGTAATTGATCAAAATAAATATCTTGGTCTTAATTCATGGCATCTAAAAATTTTATTGATTTCCATGTATCTTTCTTTCATAATTTTTGTGAGGCATACATATATCCAGAGGATACACAATTTCCGATTTCTGACTGTCTCATGGGAGGCTGTGGATAATTGAAATTGCATTCATTATGAAGTGATGATCTGAATCACTATATATCTGATGTGATACTGATTCCAAGGAGCAATCACCAGGCTTCTCCACCAATTTCTAGTGGCTCTAAACCATACCTAAGTAGCTAAGTATGTAACTAAGTTGCCTACAGTTGAACGGGGAAACAGACCTGTCCTTAGGTATTGCTCTAAGATGTTAAGAAATGTTTTGTTTTAAAAATTTATAGATGAAAACTAGCTTTGCAGGTTCTTTTTTACACAAGGTATTAAAGATTATTTAAAAAAAAACCTACCTCAATGTTTTTATTTTGCTTTTTAACATCTGCAAACTCAGTTTGGAAAGGAATTTTATTACCTTACTCAATAGAACGCTTGTTTATAGGAGGGGTGGGGGTCCAAATTCGTAAAAGGGGATTCATATCTGCTAGCAGTTCTGGACTAGGGGGTCCAAATCTGATCCACAAGCAGATCTGGACTAGAGGGTGCAAATCCACGTGGGGTCCAAATCCACTGTGCCACTGGCTCAGATCACCTTTCCATACTATTTTCTACAGCATTGGGTCTGTAGCTTGAGTGAGGTCAGATGGGTGATATGACAAGCAGACTATATGTAAATGCCAGTAGAAAAAGAATGCTTTTGGAGCTCCGCTTTTAGGCTTGGCTAAATATATATATTATGCGTTACTCGATTTTCTTTACACGTTCCTTGTATGAGTGCGGTGCTGACTTTGTTCTTGTCGTGTTTCATTTACAGCGTAGTTGCCAGCTGTATTCTTGGTGTACTCTGTTCACTTACAGTCTGTTCGAAGAGACATCAATAGCAAATATACATCAGAGAAAACTGTGTTAACAGCTTTCTCAGTTAGCTCAGTTTAAAACGCGATTTATCATTATGTGATTGATTAAAGGTCTTGATGTTTTAGAAGATGACGTTTGTAGACGGACTCCACTAGTTTATGATTTAATACCCAATCCCGGAGCAAGTGCGTTTTCAAATATGCGTAGTGGTTGCCCCAAGAAGGTAGCTACTGATGCAATAGTCAAACGGAACCGCAGGGAAAGAAAAATGAGAAAAGTCGTCCTCAGGCGCTGCTAGCCAAGCACAACAGGCGAAAATTTCCGGAAAGTTCGGGAGGTATAGGTGGAATTTCCATCAAAAACGCCTCTGCAAGGGTTACCTCGGTCACTCGTTGAAGCGACTCTTACCGTTTCCGGTGTTAGTCGAAACGCAAATGGAACGCTTTGATGAAGTTGGAAATGTTGCTTAGCAAACGGCATAGTAGACGCGCGAAGTAACTCAAACGCTTCTTCACCATTCTTCTCCCAGCTTTTCAATACTTACTCATATCGCTGCTCCGCCGGCAAAAGTTTACTTCACTCACCAACAGCACGGCAAGCTACGCAGATACGCAGACTACTTCGAAGTCCTATTCTCCCTTGGCTTCTTCCACTGGTCTCTATGGAAAGCACCCTGGTCACGCAAGAAGTACGACAGACGAGCGTGGACGCACTATGCCTGTCTCACGTGACAGCTCCTCAATAACGTCTAACATGTAGGGGTAAAGGACTCAACCTGAGTATAAGGCCTACCATTACGGATATGACCGTCCTTTGTATATCTAAGCTGACGTGATGTAGAGCGAGCTCTGTAGCATGAGATGTGCAGAATGCAAGTGCACATAGTCCACATAAAGAACAAGAAGCTTGAAATTTTTTTTAACAGCTGTAAACAAATTGCCAAATATGAAATAAAAGTCTTTGAAAAGCAGTTCAACTAATTCATTTCTTCAGAGTGCGTTTACATGAAATTTATGGTATGACTTTACAGCGTCGCGCACTGCCGTGACACATTGTGACCTTTGTTGACCTGCCGGCGTGAAAGAAAGAACGTTGAACTGTAGAAATTTTAGCAACGAGCTCTCGCTCTTAAATCACAAAACCACTCTTCGGACAAGATTTGAAGGTAGGTTTGGAGGCGACTGACCACTGAAGTAATAACTTCTTTTTAAAACGAAGATTTTGAAGTAATGCTTGCGTTCTTTGCATATGTCAACAAGATGACAGTATGTAAATTAGGTTGAATTTCAGCCAAATATCTCACACTTTCATTGCATTTTTTGAAGCGTCAGCTGAAAAACCCAGACTAATTTTTACATATCCTAAAAGAGTAGGAATTGGGCAATTGATGAGCAAAAAGCTAGCCTGATTGAACGTTTCCCACATATCGAAAGTTTCATTCGAAATTATGGGCCAAATTTACCAGCGAATGCTGTTAGAATAACCACTTACTTAGAACGTGTTTTGTTGATAGCAAAAATAATTCTGAAGGCCCCAAATTGGTATCGATACAGAGCAAAATACATCCTCTTTTAGCTGTTGGCATTTAATTCACATGTTATGGCCACTGCTTCTTGAGCGAGCGCTGTTTTGCCAAGGGTATTTTCGTTAATTTTAATTCGGCCATTTTTAGGCCCACACGAGTGCGTAATCGAGTTTCTCGAATATTTCGAAAAATCGGCCGTATTATGAGAAATAAAGTCCAGAACCTTTAAAAACTCATCATGACCTTTCTGCAAACTGAAAATGAGGACAGGTTTGTTGTTTGGCCGTGGCCGCTATTTTGTGATTTTGCTCGATATTTCTGTGCATTCGCTCTTAAATTCCACGAGTATATGGAATTCAGTGATGAACTTAGAGATCGCACAATAATTTTGGCCGTCTAGTTGTAAAATCATCACGTAGTTTTCGTATTGTAATATTATAATAATCTTTACAAACCCCTTGGCTCTTTTAACAATTATATGCTTTAACCACTGTGACCAAAAATATGCTCATCGTTAGTTGATAAATTATTTTATATGGAAAGTGACAAGTATTTTTTTCAGCGGCGCGAATTCGCCATCAGAGCTTTTAGGAAACCCCAGGAGGGCTAAGCATTTTCTTAAAATGAGTTTTCTCAGTGTGTAGAATAGAATTCGATTTATGGTCTTACATGTAAGTTTTCGAAAACATGTCTTAAAGTGTAAACATCTGGTCGACCGTCATTGAAACATCCTAGACGAAAGCCTCCAGACTGTAATGACAACGCACGTCCTCGACCCGTCTGACGCCCCTCTGGTCGGTGATCATGCGAATTTGCCCCAATGAAAAAAATACTTGTCGCTTTCCATATAAAATAATTTATCAACGAGTATAGTTTAGGTCACAGAGGTTATAGTAATAATTATTAAATGAGCTAAGGGGTTTGTAAAGATTATTATAATATTACAATACGAAAACTACGTGATGATTTCACACTAGACGGCCAAAATTCTTGTGTGATCTCTAAGTTCATCACTGAATTCCATATACTCGTGGAATTTAAGTCCTTTGGCGTGTAATAATTGCGATTTAGGTAAAGAGCAGCTGAGCGAGTTCATAGAAGAAGCCAACATGGATTTAACTAAATAAATCGCTCACGTATACTGTACGCTTTAATCGTCACATCTAAAAAACGTTACTCTCCACCTCGTTTTCGTCTCTTCTCTTGCCCTTGCTAAAATAATATCAAATATTGAAAAAGTAACACGTGAGATGATATTTAAAAATAAATTATAACTGAATGATGAAATAATGTGTACCTTCCGCTTGTTTTTGTCCATGGCGACAGCCGTGAAGGTGACTACATGTCGGGAAATCACTTTCCATGGCGGGAAATCACATCCAGTAGGGCCTGACCTCCAATATGTCACGCAATATGTCACAGTATGTCAGCATTTCTCCAATGTTCGTTGTAATATACTTTTGTTTATTACTTTTTTCCCACCCGTGATCCGATCCGTGATCCGATCCGATCCGTGATCCGATCCCTGATCCGATCCGTGATCCGATCCGATTCGTGATGTGATCCGATCCGATCCGATCCCGGTTTTGTCGACGCCGTCCATGACAATCGAACCAGCCATGTACTACAAGATCTATCCAAATCTTTTGAAAATCCTTTGATAACAACGACCGCAACCAGTTTTTATGAGCCGGCGAGAATGAGCACCCCCCACAAACGCATGTTTTCACTGAAACCGCTGATCACTGAATCTGGTCTCGGTCATTGTTATCTAAGGTCTTCCAAATCTTTTCTGGGGTCATATAATTCCGTTTTGGACACAAATGTCTTTTGAGACACAAAACGTGTTATTTTAAGGGCGAAAGAAGCCGATTGTTTTCCCCCACGCCGGATTTATGATACGATACCCCGAACGTAAACAAGTCTATAATTGCAATGTTCTCGAATAGCAAATTCATTCCACAGGACAAAATAGGGGTAATATAAAGAATACAGATTTGACGGTAATTAACACCAATTTTAAGCTCACGATACAACTTTTTAAAGACATGTTTCGGCATGACTCATGCCATCATCAGTTTAATGTGTTGTTTCCTTTTCCAGTGTTTATAAGTACGTTTACAATTTGAGTACGTTAGCAATTTGAAATTTAAAATACAGTAACAGTTACTATTATGCGCGTGCAAATGCATGAGTGTGAATTACGTAATTGAGTCACAAGAAGCAAAAATCGTTGTTGTGTTGTAATTGCGCATTTAGTTCTGGTTTTAAGCGGCTGATGTAGAGCGCTTCTTTGAGCTTAAGACAATGTCTAGTTTTAGCTGAATCTATAATCTTGAAGCAGTCAACCGAGCATTTGCGTTTACAACTAAGTGAACCGTTCAGGTGTTTGAAAACATGAGAATTTTTGTCAGTTGAGAGATGCTCTTTTACCCTGGTTGTAAAGTGGCGTGACGTCTCGCCAATGTAACGGGAGTTACATCCCGCACAAATAAATTGATACACAACCAGAGATTTTAACGCATCTGGAATAGGATCTTTAAAACTGAAAAAATTCTTGATTTTGAAAGAAGAAAAAGCAATTCTGATGTCTATATCTCTGCAATAAACGTTTAACAAGCGTTTTAGTTTTTTGCGAGCGACGGTAGAGAAATCACCCACAAATGGCAGTTTGAAGTATCGAATACCTGTAGTGTTTTCCCCAGTGGTAAAATCTCTGGTTGTGTATCAATTTACTTGTGCGGGATGTAACTCCCGTTACATTGGCGAGACGTCACGCCACTTTACAACCAGGGTAAAAGAGCATCTCTCAACTGACAAAAATTCTCATGTTTTCAAACACCTGAACGGTTCACTTAGTTGTAAACGCAAATGCTCGGTTGACTGCTTCAAGATTATAGATTCAGCTAAAACTAGACATTGTCTTAAGCTCAAAGAAGCGATCTACATCAGCCGCTTAAAACCAGAACTAAATGCGCAATTACAACACAACAACGATTTTTGCTTCTTGTGACTCGATTACGTAATTCACACTCATGCATTTGCACGCGCATAATTGTAACTGTTACTGTATTTTAAATTTCAAATTGCTAACGTACTCAAATTGTAAACGTACTTATAAACACTGGAAAAGGAAACAACACATTAAACTGATGATGGCATGAGTCATACCGAAACATGTCTTTAAAAAGTTGTATCGTGAGCTTGAAATTTCTGTTAATACTGTTATTGTCACGAAGTTATGGCAATGTTATTTATGAATTAACACTAAGCAATTTTTAGTTCAAAATGCAAACGGAATGAAAGACTACTGTCCAATTTAGGAAAAGTTATGTTGAATAAATTCGACGGGAAGTGGGAATTTGCAGTTACGCTTAAGTTAAGTTATTATTTACATTGATGCCGATAACTGTATACGATGATTCTCTACAAACTCTTACTTTTTTTTATTTCTTTGCATTAGACAACAGTGTTGTACTGAGCGAAAATTCTATCTCCGATCAGATAATGCTGGCTTTGCAAACAGCCTGCTTGAGTATACTATACAGGGGCACCCAACGACAAGTTTCGGTAGATATCTGTTCGGTGGAGGGAAGTTCGCCTTGGGCTTTCGGCGTCGATTAAGGAGTGCACTCGGGTTTTCGTAACTAAAACGTTGCCTAAAAGATTCGCAATAAGGAAATCATAGCCCCTAAAGTTTTCGGAAAGGTCGTTATTGCTGTTTTTGGCAGTCAAAAACGTCACCTAGCATTTTCGGAAAGAAAATTTTCCCCTAGAAAGTTCGTAGAAAGTTCATTTTAGCTCGCATTTTCTCAAAGGAAGATTTTGTTCCCTAACTTTTTCGGGCAATTAAAACTTCAGCTAGGGAATCCGAACAGATGAAATTCTTCTAGCTAACGAAAACACCACTTTAAACAGACTTCAAACACCATAAGGTACTGAAAAACGCCTTTCTACAGCTTTTGGTTGATTTGGCTCGTTGGGTGCCCCTGACTATATGCCTCGTTCTTCAAACGTCTCCGACACATAGAAATGGCCGGGTATTCTGAAAGTGCTCCGAGTTCTCGAATTCCAGCAAATGAGCCTTAAATCGGCAAGAATTCTTTCCTCAGGACAAATGAAGAGTAGTGTAAAGGAAATAGATACGATGTTAATTAGCACTAACTGAGCGAAATCTCTGATCAGGTGACGCTTGGTTGCGTGACTCGTGTGACTGTTAACTCTCAAGAATATCTACTGTAACGTGTGGTACCCCTTTCTCATGAAAAAGAAAAAAATTCAACAGTAGCCACAAGCAGTCCTCGACTGCCTATTTTTCTGTTTCTAATCGTTTCTGTGAACGCACCTAAAGTTTAGCCACTAAAGTAAACTTCAACGGAAATAGTACAACGCATTACATTTCCGTGCAAACATTCGTATTGAATCTCCCGGACAAGATATTGAAATCCACTGGAATTCACGAATGAGCAGCAAGGGTTGTTGATTGTCGGTTTATTCATTCATTCTATGAAGTGGATATTAATAACTCGTTCTGAATGTCCACTCCTGAAACATTCCTCGAACCCGGTTCACCAGTAAGTAACTCAACTTTGTATTCCAGAGAAAGATCACCTTATATTTGATTGTATTCAAAGTAACACTGCATTGTGAGGCAGTCTATTACACTGTCCTGCTACCCAAATTTTTATTTTTCTCCTTTTATAAGATTATATTTCTTAGACTACCTTTCTTCTGGATCTTCACTCAACTCTCATTACAGTGTTGCTCCTGCATGTTGGGTTCGTTTATGTTATTGAGGTCGTTTCGTAAATTTGCCAAACATTCTCGCCGACTTGCTGCAGGCCAGCCTCCTTCGCAGCCATTGTTTGTATCAGTCCTATTCTCCCTCCAGGGAGGGAGAGTTCTGCGGGGGTGGCACAACTCTCAACCTCGAGAAACGCGTGGACAAGTACGAAAGCGTGAAACCCATGAATACCTATGGAGAATACCTTTGGCGTGAATACCTATGGCTTGGTTGTCTGGGGAAATACCTATGCCACACAACTCTTAAACCCATTGTAATTTTGTAAAACAAGGCAGTGCGTATAATTACATTCTCTAAACGAGATTAGGCCTAATGAAATTCATGGATGTGGTTGCTATGCTCTGGTTACTTTTTATGCGTCAGTATCATCATAATTTATTACCTAAGATCTTTGACAATTACTTTACATGTATATCATCAAAAGAAAACTATAATACTAAGCTAGCATCTAAATCAACTTATTATATCGATCGTGTTAAAACTAATTATGGTAAGTTCAATTTACATTTCTCTAGTCCTTCTATTTGGAACAACTTGGATGAAGAGATAAAAGGTTTATCTCTGCGTTCATTTAAGAAACTATGAGTAGACAATTGTTAAGTTTTACGCCTAATGGTAGCTTAGTATTTTTAAGTTTCTGTTGCTCTTAATTAATGTACAAATTTTGTTCTGTCAACAACTGGTACTGTTACTATTTTTTTGTAATTTTGTTTTATGTTTGTTTGTTTGTTTGAGTGTTTTCTTTACTTTTCTTATTTTTCCTTCAATCCATTTAAAGTTTAATAATTTTTGTTACTACTCAGCTCGTTTACTTTTTACTATTCTGAGTATTTTTTTTGCTTATTTAAGTTTATCTTTCTTTTGCTGTAATATGTCTTCAGTATCTAGCAAAATAAAATGGTTGTTGTTGTTGTAAACTCAATTCAATTCCGAGTGGACTTATGAAGCGTGAGTTCATCCATCCAGAGGAACGATAATCGGTTCAGTCAACGGCTGTCGTGTATTGTAAAACTGGGCTTCAATGATAAATCGTAAGAAGAGTTAGTGTAAATTAGAAACCTGTCGTAAGCCTGTTGTAATAAGCTACCGCTCGCAATTTCAACTAAGAGTCCATCTTGATCAACTGTCGTAATTTTAATTGATGTGAGCTTTCGTACATTGAAAGTGGGGTGTAGTCACCGGCTTACAGTGGGTATCCATCATGAGGGATTGCAATAATAAAGGAAGATATAGTTAGTCTAAAGATCCGGGTAATCACTTAAAAATTTAATGCGAAACAAACATAAAACAACAAAACTACCACTTTATTTCCAAAGTGTATCACTCAGGTAAAATATTATAAAATGGTTACTGTACTTCAGTATATCAGATTAAAATGACCACAGAATGGCTCGTCTAGCGGATTGTAAGGCACAGCAACTACCGATAGTAGTCTAAGTTATCGTGCCTTAAGTGATATTTTCACCACAAAATTACTAGAACAAGAAGTTTAACCACGAGGAAAATGTTTTTTATCTCGTTTTAGTACATATAAAACGTGTATGACATGAACTATAATTTTAAAATTATCATAGACCAAGTCGAACTATTGGATCAACAACTGAGATGTCATATTTGAACGTAATTATTATATTTTCATGACCGACCTAAACATACATTTATCACCGGTTCATTTAAAAATTCCATGTAAAAATTTAAAATGACAATCTTTAGAAAACTAAGTGAACATTGTAAGATCGCTGTGGCCTTGGTTGAACTAAATGGCCAAGTCATGCTTTTATTGAATGAACCAGAACTACTTGTTTTAGAATTTGCTGTTCTCAAAATAGGCATTGAGTATATAGGCAAACTAAACTAATTCTGGTATCCAACTGGCAGAAACAATTACTCGAGTACAGGACAAACAATCTATAACATAGTGGTTATACTACCGAAACAAGAAGTACTTTATAGTGAAATTATATTTCAACTGGGAGTTTCTCACTCAAAATACCTCAAGTTTTCGAGTGAATAACAATAGAAAAACAAACAAATAGCCCACCTTGAAAGGTTCAAATCTCCCTAAGATTTCGTTGGACAAAATTGCATGTTGACTCCATGTTCTCTAAAAGTTTATGCCCACGACTTCAACATTCAACCACCAAATCCTATAAATCCTATAAATCATCAACGCGCTAGTAAAGAGCCCTTTAACAATATGACAATGATCATGCTGAATATTAATTTCCTCTGTGTTTGCCCTATACAGCCTATTTGCATAAATACAAGTAACAAACCAATAGTTCTAACAAAAACGCATCATTCCTATCAGTCACAACACCTTTGGGCAAAAAAAAAAATTAGGTCAGTGCGTCTTGCGACCACACGAACCTTGCAAGAAATACCATACCATACCGAGAATACGAATATGTCCCCCAAAAATGCTGTGGCCTGTAATGAGTACTTTACAGTAGACATAACTTTGGGCGGGAACAAAGGTAATGTCTTGTCACTACTTAAACCTTACTCATGTAAGAGGCTAAATTTTTCAAAAAAGGGACTCCCATTTACTTTTCCGAAAGTCCCTCAAAAAGAGACTCCTCAGGCTTGATAAGTTTCCGGATGATGTGCATAGAAGAACTGAAACTTATAGCCAAGGTCAGGACAATTGCTACAGTGCGGAGAGCCGTAAATTTTAGGTTGTTTAAGGATCCTTGCGAACTGAGTGCAAAATAAAACACAGCCACCACATCGCTCTCAATATAAGCAAATATCATGCAAACACTGATGTAGAAAACATACCGAGTCACAAATTTGTGTTTGTTTAAGATGAGGATGAAAAGTGCATTGGAGATAGTGCAGACTGCGTTGTATGTTGCAAAATAAAGAACATTTGACTCCACTTTCAAACAATACGGCACAACGAACCCTAAAATCAACAAATAACTGTTTGAAGCAAACCAGTCACTTCGAATCAGTTTTGAAAAGTGGATTTGAATGGTCCACGTGGCTTTACAGGAGAACCGACTATACAAGAAAAAACAGAGGATCTTCAAAGGTGACCAATTTTTGAAAAATTCGTTAAACCAGAAACTGATGTTGCTTTTTCCAAAAAGGTTACTAAAGTAGGATGATGTCGCGCCAATATCATCTTCATCAAATCTGAAGAATGATAACCCTCCGCTGGAAATACCAACTGGAAGAGCTGCTATAACGAGAACCATATGACAAAAACCCACAGCAATTATGTGACAAATCTGTACGATAAAGTTAAGATATCTTGCATTACGGTGAGTCTGTCTCGTGTACTCGGCATTGCTCACAGGGGGAATAGGGGCTGTCCCTCATCATCTGTTCCATGATGATTCTCCACAGTCTCCACAGTAACTGAGTTCAGACGTGGCTCCTCGTTACTGTTTGCAGCTTCTTCCATGTTTCGAATTTCAGTAGTTCCACTCCCGACTACACGACCTCCGTCTTCTTGTTGACCTCCCGACATCCAACAGAATTTCTTTGTGCGCCTCAGCCACTCCAACGTTATTACCGGTCCAACAAGGAACCAGTAATAAAGGTTCTCTAAATATGATTTCATTTTACTCAGTTCAGTAGAGAACTGCTGGCCGGGTGAAGGTCGAATCTCCACATTTGTTCGGTCACTCTTAGCCAAAATGGAATTCATTTCGTTGGCATGGACGATCTTTTTGCTGATTCTTTTTTTTGAGAAGTCGATTTGTACACAGTCTTTGTCTCTAATAAGTAAAACTGGAATCAGCAGCGTGTCTTCAGAAAGGCCATCCTTCGTCAGAGGAGGACAAATTGGTCCGTCTGCAAAATATATCAGCACAGAGTACCCTGCATTCTGCGCACTTAGTGTCAGATTCTTCAAAGGACACAAACTGCAGTTGTCGTTCGTCAGCGTAACGAGAGCGACTTTGTGGACTTGAATTTTTGCCGCCTTGCTTACATCCCTCAGCGGCTGGCATTCATTTGTGAGGTTTGAATACACAGCCAGTCCATTCAAAAGCAATTCTTTGTCCACCTCCGTGTTTGTTGCCTGTATGAAGGAATGTAACGAAGGTATCCTAAATCCTGCCCTGCATACCCTTTGCATATCTTGCACGTTGCATTTCACCATGCAGTAGTACGGGTGATAAGCTGGATACATAATGAGTGCGTTGTTATCCAGATCGTAAAGCGACTTAATATATGACAAACGTGTTAAAACGATTAACATCAAACCTTCTACCGCCAAGAAGGAAACGCAACAGCCTATTTTAATACACTTCTCCGACATCTTAAACACGAAGCGGAGGCAAAAGAGTCCCGCCAAAAGCAACAAGGTAATTATAACAATGACCGTTGTTACTCACTGTGGTTGGGAGTTACGTCGCAGCACGAGTCAACCACGAGCCCCTATCAACCTCGAGTCACGAGTCATCCTCGAGTCAAGTTCAAATTCTTTTTTTGTTTTCTTTTTGTTTAGTTTTCTCTTCATTGCGACAACTGTATCGTGTCCTGGATCCAAACTATTGGTGAACGGAAATTTTGACCGCATGGTAGCAGTTTTCATGAGTTTCGTCAAGACAAGACCAACATTTACATTTGTGTGTTTTAACTCATTGTTTAAACGTCAACTTCGCACGAAATTCTTTTTCCCCGAGAGCGCTTGCTAAAAATTATTTATTTAAAGTATTGCGTCTTATCAGCGTCTTACTGAAGCTTATTTCTTGACCTTTCTGTATTTTGTGTTCATATCAGCTATCAAGCTATGGTAAGTAATGGAATGCAAAGGAACGGGAAATGGAAGAATAAGAATGGGGAACGGGAAATGGGGAACGGGGAATCTCTAGTACGGGGAATCTCTAAAATAGGGAATCTCTAAAACAGGAAATCTCTAAAATAGGGAATCTCTAAAACGGTAAATCTCTAAAATGGAGAACCTCTAAAACGGAGAATCTCTAAAATAGGGAGTCTCTAAAACGGGGAATATCTAAAACTGGCCAACTATGTCCAACATGAAAGATGTAATTGTTGGTGATACGTGTAGTTCATGTCATCGCGCCCACTTCTACACCTCCATGGGAATTATACTAGTGACAGAATCAATGTGCTACTTTATTCCATGTGCTCGATGATCTTTGTAGGTTTCACTGAAGCAGTTCGTTTTGGAAGTTTGTCTCCAAAATTGTTGGACCTTTAGTTAGCATGTTGAAGACGCCAAAATATGCAAGTCGCTTAGTATTTTGCAAGCCTTAAGTCGCCTTTATTTCAGTTTGAATTTCTTGCAAGCCAATGTTTTGTTTAGCGGTACCGGCAGCGACGGCACTGTGTGAAATCAAAGTACTACTGTGAAGAAGTCGTGGATATGTGACCTCATTTGCGATAAGGGGGATTAAACCAAGGTGACTTGAGAAAATGGCGTTTTAACTTGTTTACACGCGTAAAAACCCTTTCTGGAAAGTATTTAAACAACTTTTTAATGCGTTTAAACAGCCAGCTCTTTTGAGCATCAAGTTTTTTGTCCATGAGCTTAACGCAATTTAACGTCGGGGTGTATATTTACATATTCGCGTTTGAATGAATTATCGAGGCAGGGAGATATCGTGGGAGTTAAAACAATGTGCTCCTTTTGAAAGTTGAACAGGTTTCTGTCTTGTCCGTATGGTCGGATAAATATCAGGCAAAAGGACGATTTCGCGTAAACGAAACCAGCCAAACACTGCAGTATTTCGAGGAAATGGTTTATACACAAAGCTGCCGAACGAACGCAACCGAAATTTGACATATGCAAATTACGCTTCTAACGGCCGGTGTGAACTGCAACATTTCATTGACATTTAACGTCGTTTTCTTAAATAACCATTGATGCCATGATATTAAAATAAACAAGTGTCATTCAAAACTTTTACCAAAAAAATGGCGCGTTTAGTTAAAACGAAGAGCATTTCTCAAAGCATACTCGTGTTTACATTGTGACTAGACGCGATGGCGTCACAAAAAAATTATTTGATTTTAGATTGCGTTGTTCTCGTAAGAATATTATTTCCAACGCTGAAAATGGCTTCGCTGATGCACCTCAGTATTTGTGTCAAAAGCTTCCGTCATCAATTTCTGTGCACACTTGGAAAATATCTTTAGTTGAACGGCTCATAAATTTTTTGATGAGTTTACAATTAGATTTATTACATGTGCCGCCATCTTTGTAGTTCGGTTCTGGTTGCTGTGCTTAAAGTTTGTGCATTGGATGGATTTCTTTAAACAGGTTATGGGCCCAGGACGTTAAGTTATTGCTGCAAGAATTTCAGGCTGTTTTGCCGTGGAACTTGACGGAGATGTCGTCAGAAAAATATAGTTAAACAAGACTTACCTTAAGTCGAAGTTTGACTGAGATTCTATGAAGCCATTGATCTGGAGCTAAGCAGTTAGGTGAGATATGTGCGCGAAGCCTGAGCGTTCACACTTCAAAGGCGAAATAAGCATGATAGAATAGGTATCAGGGTGGGCCAACCCAAGATAGGGAGGGCACCTGACTCCTTAGCTCCAGACCAATGGCTTCATAGAATCTCAGTCAAACTTCGACTTAAGGTAAGTCTCGTTTAACCATATATTCTATTTCGCCATTGGTCAATGTCGCTAAGGAGTCACGTGAGATTTCTAAGCATCATGCACATGAGCAACCACAAACAGCAAATAGTAACTCAAACATTTATTAAATAGTAATGAATCAGTTGG
>JAEMWC010000076.1:515000-677500 GCA_016490735.1 Pachyseris speciosa
AGCAATGCTAATGGATGTGTATCAGTTTTGTCATATTGGGTGTGTATGTTGATGACATCATTCCAGTTTCAAATAACCCTGCCTTGCTGAAAGCCGAGAAAGCCGCTTTGTGTGAAAGATTTGAAATGACTGACCAAGGTGAGATACATTATCCCCTTGGTATGTCAAACAAGAGAGACAGAGAGTGCAGAACATTGACAATAAACCAACCCAACTACCTAGAGAAAGATCTCAAGAAATTTGGAACGGAAAATTGCAAACTTGTTTCTACTCAACTTGAGCCTGGTAGAAAGTTTCAGCAGTTATCACCAAGTGATGAGCCCTTTGATGTTCACATCTACCAACAAGCAATTGGATGTCTGACCTACATGTCAACGGCAACAAGACCAGATATTGCTGCAGCAGTTGGAGTCCTATCCCAGTATATGTCGAGGCCAAGCAAAGATCACTGGATGGGCGTGAAAAGTGTTCTACGATACCTCAAAGGAACTTTGCAATATGGTCTGGAATTCTCTGCTCATAAAGAAGAACCAGAATTGTTTGGCTACAGTGATGCAGATTGGGCAGGAGATGTTGCCACTCGTAGATCAACATCAGGATATGTTTCAGTTTGGGGGTAGTACAGTCAGTTGGTCAAGCAGGAAACAGTCGACCGTTACCAAGTCCTCTACTGAAGCTGAATATGTTGCATTGAGTTCAGCTACACAGGAAGCTGTATGGCTTCGCCGTTTGATGAAAGATCTTGGAAGACAGATGGAGGCCCCACCTACCATCTATGAAGACAATCAAGGAGCCATTGAACTGGCAAAGATCGCTAAGTACCGTAACAGAACTAAGCACATTGACATTTGTCATCATTTTGTTCGTGAAAGGGTCGTTTCTAATGAAATCAGAGTGATTTATTGTCCAACGGAGGACATGATTGCAGACATCAAGTCAAAGGGACTTGCAAGACTTACCTTTGAAAAACTTAGAGTTTTGTTAGGCGTGCACGATATTGTGTAACTACCATGGTCAAAGTTTAGGATTCTAGGCAGTGTATTATTTAACCGTACACCATAGTTATCAAGTGGAAGTGTTGGAATATTTATGATAATTTATGCTGCACGGTGGACTGTTCTGATTGGTTGAGTTTACAATTAGATTTATTACATGCGCCGCCATCTTTGTAGTTCGGTTCTGGTTGTTGTGCTTGCCTGCACGTGTTTACAGCAAGTAGTTAGATTAAAAGACCTTAAAGTTTGTGCGTTGGATAGATTTCTTTTAACATTTTCTCCACAGATCGTGAACGTAGGAGAAGCTGCGCTTGTGACGGAATATTGTTTGCAATTTCTTTTTCCGTCTGGCTGTTTGATCGAACGTTCCTTTTGCCGTTTATTCGTTCGATCCGAGCCTAAATAAAATTACCTTACTTTTTTCATTCCGTTCATCGGTTCGACTGTTGCTCCTTAGACATACTTCGGAAAGCCGATAGAGGTGTTTCGGCAATATTTCGGAAAATCGATATCTATTTTGTCTGCCGTTGACATATCGATTTGTTTGCATCTGAGTGAGTGACAAATTTGCGTAATCTGACCCCAAAACAACAGTCGTTCCTACGCTTCGCGTATCCACGACTACTAAACGAGTAACTGGTTAGCCGTGTAACCGATAAAGTCCTTAATTACAGTTTGTCTTGTTTGTTTTGTCCAATGGTAATTTTTCTTTTCAGTGACACGCGTACTCGCTAAAACGTTACATTACTTAAAACATGTTGTTTGAAGAGAATACAACATTTGTAAACTAGCAGACGCTCAGAAAACCGAAACTAGGGCGTAGGATCCAAATGCACTTATCTTTATGACGCTAGTTCTGTGATTGGTCCATTTCGATCCTGTGTAGTTCTAGATCCCACACAAGATACATCAGGCATTGAAAACTTTTTGTGGGCGTTTGCAGCTAATAAAGCCGCTGTTGCGAAATTTTTTAAATGAAATTCAAACGTACGCTACTTTGGACAAAGAAATAAAAACAAAAGCAGGCCAAGATAAGCGACGAGCCAGAGAAAAGTACTCGAGATACGACAATTGTTTGCACAAATTTTAGCTTGTTGCTTTTTCAGTCACAAATTTTTACATCACAAGGCTGAGCCTCACTCCTTCTTTAATAATAAACGTAACCTTAAATTTTTTCTGGCAACGAATCACGCTGTGTTGACTGATGAAGCGAAATAAACAAGTTCAATGTTTTCCCGAGTACGCATGTCATCGAAGTAAAATTGCATCTTTCAAGGTACATAGTGGAGCTGGCCCTGTTGTTCACAAAATTTTAAACGACTGAGGAATTAACAAATCTAAACACCATCCAGTTGTGATGAATGACACCGAGTCATCACGCAATGCATCTTGAAGAGCGTGACAAATATAGTCACGCCCTAACAAAGACTTCTGAGTTTAGAGATTCCATTCCCCGTTCCCTGTTTTAGAGATAGCCGAGAATAATTAACAAAGGCTCTTTTCTTTATCAAAATTAAGACGACTCGACCAATAATGAGAGGAGCGTTGCAATTATCGGTTTGGGCCAGATTTTAGATCGGTTTTTCGGATTTTGCGTCGCAAATTAAACTTCGGTTTTGGTTTCTGTTGCGCCTCCTCTTGTCACAGTACCAATCTACCAGATGAAGTAAAATTGCATCTTTCAAGTTACATAGTGGAGCTGGCTGTGTTCCTCACAAAATTTTAAACGACTGAGGCTCCACTTGTCACAGTACCAATCTATCAGATCGATTAGGTCAATTTAGGAAAATGGTGTCTGTAAATTTTCGGTTTTGATGGTTTGATATTCGGTTTTCGGTTTTGATCGAAATTTATGTTGCTTTTTCGGTTTTGGGTGAATTTTTAACCGGTTTTTCTGTTTCTAATCGTTTCTGCGAACGCGCCTAAAGTTTAGCCACTTTAGTGGGTGTTACTAAAACGAGTAACAGAGTAACGAGTAACGAGTAACTACTGAACGAGTAACAGTAACGAGTAACAAGTAACGAGTAACGAGTAACGAGTAACGAGTAACAGAGTAACGAGAAAACGAGTAACGGGCAATATTCTCGAGGGGTCAATTTTTCTGGATATCTCTAAAAACATACAGAAAACAAATAACCAGTCAATATTTTTAAACTGATATCTATATATTTTGTCTCTTTTATAATCTTCCTTACATTCGCGCCATTTTTATCACGAGGCCGGATTAAACACGAGGTGAGCTTTTCGTGTCGTTTTCACTCTTGCTTGCATTTTTGTAGTTTAAACATAGAATCTATCCCCTATTGACATTTTGTCGTTGCAGAGTAAATTCAACTGAGAGGATCGTTATTGAACTCACTGAAAAAAGGTTTGTTGGATTGCTTCTAACTAACATCGCACATTTTGTAATACTCTGCGACATTAATTAGCTTAATTTCTGTTCAGCTGATTGACGTGTCTAGATACCCGGCAGCCGGGAGCTGATTTCAAAAAGCTAGATACCCGGCAGTCAGAAATTTTGACCAATCTTCTCGACATAGCTCGTTTAATTCCCCTAAGAACATGAGATCTCAAGCGATTGCAAATATTGCCTTGGGTTAAAACCTAGAAGAAGCGACTGTCGAGCTTGGGCATAGAGTGAAATCTCAATGCTTTCGATACTTAGAAAATATGAAAGTTCTGTCACACTGAGTCAACTCCCAATGAATATCTGCAGAAATTATCAACGAAACCTCACCAGAGTATTTAGTGTTTGTTCAGAAATGCCAAGCGATTCTAAATAAAGGTTTAGTATTGTTGTGGTCGACAAATACTCCGTGCTTGCACAAAGCATATTCTTTGGAATCTTCACTCAAGGGCACGGCTTTCAAAATACTAGATGCCGCGCACTCGGAAATTCTCATTCTACTTTCACAAAAATCTTTTTCGGCATCTGCTGAGTCTACTTGATTTCTATGTAAAATTATAAGTCTATAGTCTTACCAGAGGGTCCCCTATACTTTTTTCGTGAAACGTGATTGAGCCTATTTTTTCCTCGTGAAACGTGATTTAAGTTTTTATTTATTCGTGATTAGTGATTGACTGTGTCAAGACCATTTTCACGTGAGCGTAAAAGCGGTTTTTGAATTAAGCGTGACGCGTTTACGAAGACTTTAATTAAACGTGATTCGTAAACGATCATGTTTAGCGTGAATTAATATAAAGTCATTTATTTTAGTGCTCTGAGCCGTAAAAATGTCTTTTCTCCCGCGATAACCTTTGATCTCCGATGGAATTAAGATACTTTGTTTATCTCGTATTTCATATCTGTGAGACTTCTGTTTCTCCTGTGACGTCATGACACGCCATCCATCTACGACCGCTCGTGTCCGCCGCTGCTATCTTTACACGAAGGAAAACTGTTGAAGTGTTACACAAACAAGTTGAGTCAAGATTGTTTTCTATTTAAAAAAGCTGAGATTACTTCGTTATCTTGTTTTGCTGCTTGAAATTCTGCGGAAGAAAGCCGCAGAAATTTCACAAGAGTTGACGGGCGAAAATATCCACCAGTGGCCACCGACAATGAGATAAATAATTGTTTTAGTATATACTATAATAATATACATGAAAAAATTTCTCGATTCTCATTGGCTAAGAGAAATGCAGTTTTTAGGAAACACCGGTGCAGAAAAAAGGTAATTCGGTGCAGAAAAAAAGGAAATACAGTGCAAAACAAGGTAAAGCCAGTTTTTACAGCTAAAACGCTTTAAAAACATCGAGAAAACTGTTGTTTTGGTTCACCTTAGCTTCGTTGCGTTGCTTCTGCAACGTTAAGAAGCTATCTCGCAATTTTTTTATGTATATTATTAATAAGTAATCACATGATTTTTCTCGTGCAATTTGGAATAAATAAGCACTTGTGAATTTTTTCAAAGACCACAAATTGCACTCGCCCTACGGGCTCGTGCAATTTTGTGAGTCTTTGAAAAAAATTAGTCGTTTTTATTTATTCCAAATTGCACTCGAAATCATGTGATTACCTATACAAACAGTGAGATAATAGAGCTCATTTTTAGCTCATTTATTCCCGTCAACAATTACGATTTTCACGTGCAAACGATCGAATTACTCCGTGGTGAATAGCACTTGTTCGTGTATACCAAACAAGTGAATAGTGCTTTCGCGCGCTCTGATATCGATTGGTTAATTCGGAGGTGATTAGCAAGTACTATTCACCTCCACTTTGGTGAATAATTGTTAACTATCGCGAGTTTGAGTAGCCAATCATTTCACGCGAAAAACGCTATCCACTGTTTTAGTATTTACTGAAAGATCGTTTAAGATTGTCGGCAACAGTGATGGACTCCGTGACAGTCCCACGCAGGAGCCCACGCTCTTCTTGATGCTACGAATTTTTTAATCCTTGGTACTGTACTAATTCGTCAACCACCTAGTATCAGCCGAGTGGTTTGCAACCATCAAAGTCGAGCACAGGTTCTGTAGCATGAAGCTTTAGCGTCATTTGTATCGCCCATACCCTGGCATTTGTTTGGAAAATCGTCTGCAAAGAGCCGTTAAAAGTCCTCTCAGACCTAGAGACAGTGAGATTACAAGTAGAATTAGCTACCTTTGGAGTATAAACAGCATAGACTGGTTACTCGATGGGAAACATAAATCCGTAAATTTGTTTTTCCAATAAACGTGAAACGCGAATTCCTCAATTTTTCCGTGAACGTGAAGAAATGTTGGGAATTATCCGTGACGCGTGAAAAGTCCCAATATTTTTACGTGAACGCATTTTGCAGAGGGGTATAGGGTACCCTCTTACCAGATATCCCCTAGAAATGTTCCTCTGAGTCACAAACAACGTAAAAAATTTGTCGACTCCGCG
This sequence comes from Pachyseris speciosa, assembly GCA_016490735.1. NCBI lineage: Eukaryota > Metazoa > Cnidaria > Anthozoa > Scleractinia > Pachyseridae > Pachyseris > Pachyseris speciosa. Next base: position 520,866 of record JAEMWC010000076.1, read on the forward strand.
GAAAAGTGCCTTTCAACTTCCGGTGTAGCACTACAATTGCGTGACGCAAATGCTAGGGACTTAACGATCCGGTGATTACCGTGTACAAATAAAAGTGATGATGATGATGATGATGGTGGTGATGATGATGATAGCCTCCGATTGGGGAGGGGAGGGGCACTGAAGGGAAGTTTGGGTAGAGGTGTGCCGCCGGCGCCTTAAAACCCTGATTTCGCTACCCTGTTTAATACAAGAGACCTTATTTTGTGGCCCTGATTCGTTTTATTTTACATACAAAAATATGCTTTGTGCAAGCACGAAAAATTCATGCGCTAAAATACAAAAACCTTCCTTAAGAATCGCTTGAGAGTTCACGTCACGCTCGGTGTGTCAGAACTTGGAATACTTTTGAAGTGGCGAAACTATGAAGTTTTCACTCTATGCCCAGGCTCGACAGTTGCCTCTACTTCAAGCCCAAAGCAGTGCTTGAAATCGTTTGAGTTTTCTAAACAACTTCCTGATGTTTTTACACAAATGGGATTTTTCGTGCATATTGGACGTGAATTTCCGGCTGCCCCATGATAATTTCTGCTATATTCATCGGGAGTTGACCCAGTGTGACAGAACTTGAATATTTTCTAACGAAAAAATGTCAAGAAGGGGATAGATTCTATGTTTAAACAACAAAAATGCAAGCAAGAGTGAAAACGACACGAAAAGCTCACCTCGTGTTTAATCCCGCCATTTTCACGCAGTGCTGTACGGAAAGATCACATGACTAATAGAGAACCTCGGCCACGTGATAAAATTGGCTCGAATTTAAGCAAGATTAAAAGAGGCAAAATATATAAATATCAGCTTAAAAATATTGACTGGTTATTTGTTTTCTGTATGTTTTGAGAGATTTCCAAAAAAATTAACCTTCGAGATTTTTGCCCGTTACTCGTTACTCTGTAACTCGTTTTAGTAACACCCCACTTTTGTAAACTTCAACGGAAATAGTTTAACTCATTACATTTCATTGTACAAACATTCGTATTGAATCTCTCGGACAAGATACTGAAATTCGCTGGAATTCATGACGAATGAGCAGCAAGGGTTGTTTGTTTGTCTCCTTATTTATTCATTCTGTAAAGTGGATATTAATAACTCCTTCTGAATATCCACTCCTGAAGCTTTCCTCGAACCCGGTTCATCAGTAACTCAATTTTACATTCCAGAGTAAGATCACCCTTTATTTGATTGTATTCAAAGTAACACTGCATTGTGATGTAGACTATTGCACTATTATGCTCCCCAAATTGTTATTTTTCTCCTGTTATAAGATTACTGATGTTTCTTAGACTGCCTTTATTTTTTACTTGCTCAAAGGCTCAGTGATTTGTGAAAATACCCAGGCTTCCTTATGAATGGTTTAGTTACAACCTAGAATAAACCCGATGCACAAATCAGAGATGCTGGAAGAGTGGCTTTTATATGAACTACCGTAAAAGCTCTGTTAAGCCTCCCTCTCTAATAAGCTCTCCGTTTGGAAGTCGGTTTTTGTAATAAGCCCCACTTCTTGGGACATGAGATCTGTAATGTAGTCCCTCCTATTCCGGAAACGAAATCCACTTCATGCGGCCCGGTTGGTTTGTTTTTAAACAAATTATACATTCAAACACAATACTGTTTGCTGCTCCATATTAAATACTAAAGTTTTCACTGCAGTTGTTTGAGTTTTATATATGTAAATACCTTCGAAGGCATGAAAGCCGTAGAACAATATACTTATGGAACCATGCAAACACAGTTTGCCACTCAGCTTTCGACACACATCTCTATTGAAAGAAAAACTTCTTGCCCCGAGTCGGAATCGAACCGACGTTCCCCAGTTACTAGTCGGGCGTGATAAGCACTACACTATCGGAGCAACCACGCTGGCAACGTGGCCACTTTAGAAAGTGAGTAGTATCGCACGTCGGCCATTCCTCGGAACATTTTTCTTTCGAGACTTTTGTGTGTTTCCTGGCTTCTAAATTCCCTGGACGGGAATTAGAAATATATATATATATGTAAATACCTTCGAAGGCATGAAAGCCGTAGAACAATATACTTATGGAACCATGCAAACACAGTTTGCCACTCAGCTTTCGACACACATCTCTATTGAAAGAAAAACTTCTTGCCCCGAGTCGGAATCGAACCGACGTTCCCCAGTTACTAGTCGGGCGTGATAACCACTACACTATCGGAGCAACCACACACATCTCTATTGAAAGAAAAACTTCTTGCCCCGAGTCGGAATCGAACCGACGTTCCCCAGTTACTAGTCGGGCGTGATAACCACTACACTAACTCGGGGCAAGAAGTTTTTCTTTCAATAGAGATGTGTGTCGATTCCGAATGTTTGAGTTTTGTACAAAAACTATTTTAAGACGAAAACGGCTTGTTTAAAGTGCTACTACGATCAGAAAATCCCTTGTCTTTTTTCTTCAAATTCCGAAAGTTTGTTTGCTTAACACTCGATTCGCGAAATTTAGAGCTTTAATTTCAAGCAGAAGACTGTTTACTTTGAGTACAACTTTTTAATTTAACGGTCCGCCATTACTCACGTTCATAACTGACCGATTAGGCCTCGGAGAGCTGGATCCAGGATAAAATGACGTCATTTGCTCACTGGTTTAAAATTGCAGTGTGTGAATGCAGCTTATTAAGTATGCAATACACGAGTTTGAGAGTCTGAAAGCTTAAAATTCCCGTGCTGCATACTAAATCAGCCGGGTTTACACACACTGCATTCTTACGCTTGTGAGCTTTCTACGTCATTATGTCCTCGATCTAGTTCCCTCAAGATTTTGAAGTTAGTAATGGCGGATCACTAAATAGAAATATTTCAGTCAAAATAAAAAACTGACTTCTCCAAATTAAAGCTTGAAATTTCGCGAGTCGCTTTTTAAGCAAACACTTTCGAAATTTGAAGAAAAAGACGAGTGATTTTTTGATCGTAGTAGCACTTTAAGATTTGAAACAAGAGGCTACAATTAGCCTAAACTCGGGCTTTCAAAAAACAGTACTGTATCCCTAACTTAGCGCTAAACAAAAGAATAGAGGGAAGTCTGTATTTCTTACATCGGACGCAATGTGTTTAGCTTGTGTTGGAGTCTATTTCTTTAGACCCCTATCAACATATATTCCTCTAAAATACAGCTCAACCATTGAGAACAATAATTATAACACTTGTAAAAAATATTTCTAAAAGAACAAGAAAAAGAGAAACAGAAAAAATAAAGCCCGTGATATATACCACTAAAAGACATCGAACCCGGGTTAGCTGCGTCACAAGCAGGAACAATGACCTTTAGGCCACAGAGGTTTATCGTTATGCAAGGTGATAAAAATAGTGTATTGATTCCAAAAAAAACCTAAGCACACTTGTTTTCGCTTCGATGGATAATTGTTTGAGAAAGGAAACGCTTATCGAACGATGTAGGATTTTTTCGCATAAACGTTAATGGAGTCTCGGTGAAATGTGAGTAGAAAATTAATTAGCAGAGTGAAACTGTTTACAAATACGTCAATCCAGGGTCATTTGAAACACAAGAAAGGAACGTTTCTGGACAGTTTCAAGTGACACTAGTACATTTGTAAAAACTAATCGCTTATCATTCAAAAATTAAGGTCCAGAAATTGAGATATTGTGGGAAAATAGTAAATAAACTACCTGTCAAAGTCTCAGGGGTGTGTGATATCCCGTACTTGAGTTATTCAACAAAATGTACATCTCAATGGAGCGGACACGGGGAACACGCAGTCCATCTGGAGTTAAATTTTGGTCATGTTAAAAGCTTTCTTCTCGCTGTTGAACTTGCAAACATTCGTATAGACACTTCTCTTAACATATTAGTTGTTCAGATTTCAAAGACACAAGGGGAATCGACGTTTTCCGATACGTGACAACAGGCATCATTCTTGCTGTTGATGTGAGATTTACACTTCCGAATCACTCGGCCGTGAAAGGTCAAACTCCCTTTGTCTGTAGTCTCTAATTTTTGGCGCTCCCCTCGCGTCGCGTCTCCTCGCAACTTCGCGCGCGCACGTGTCTTTCGCCCGCCCCACAATCCATCGCCAAAATTAGAGACTACTTGCAGTCTACTGAAGCAGACACGAGGAAACACGGCAGTCCATCTGGAGTTCAGTTTACTCATGTTAAAAGCTTTCTTCTCGCCGTTGAACTTGCAAACATTCGCATAGACACTTCTCTTAACATATTGTTTGTTCAGACTTCAAAAGACACAAGGTGAATCGACATTTTCCGATACGTGACAACAGGCATCACTCTGTTAAAAATAGTTAGCGCTTGCGCAGAAACGCCGGAAGTGAGCTTTGTGGATGATACTCGACGACGAAAAAGAAGAACCGTCGGTAATCTTAGACCCGGGCGCCGCGCGAGACGCGGGCAGCCCGAGTAATAAGCCCCCCTCCCTAATGAGCCCCCCATTAAATGTGGCCTGAAATTAAATGAACCCCCTGGGGGTTAATTGAGCTTCAGAATATTGCACAGACTTGAAAGAGGAAATCGCATTGCAGTATTGCATGACCTCAACTCAACTCCTCAATCGACATACTAAGAAAAAGATGAGTGCTTCTATTTGAGACTGAAAACATCTTGAAGACTACAATTAAACAGACACAGAATTTACTGGGTCTGATATTAAATCTGTCTTACACAATGTCTTAACGTTTTTATCAACCACTGTACTCTTGTATAAAGGAATGCTGAGATAGCAACGGTCAAACTGTACTTCATTTCCTGAGCACACACAACGTACAGTTGTAACACTTACATGAAAAAGCACACACTTTGAATATATGTGATTACTTGCAAACGCAAATGAAAACACCACAATGTACCATGTTTTATCATTAAATACTAGATCTTTGCATATTGCAGTACCAGAGTTTTGATTTGATTGGCTTAGTGATATGGGATATGAACCATTATACCATGCCAGAGAGGTACCTGTCACTGAATCTTTGTCTGATCATTTTTGCAAAATGAAATAACCAAATATTTCTTTTTTTGGTTTTTTAGATAAACCAAGTATTACACTTGGGCTTGTTGGATATTAGATGATTATAGCTGTTACAGAAATCATAAGGACAACTTAAACATTAAAACATTAACATTACAATTCAGTTTTGGACATGCAACAGAGCGGTTAACATAGCCAACTCAGAATATTCACCTCATTGGCTATCTACCACCACAGATCCAACAGATGTTCGTGGAATACGGTAATTTTTATACATTTGAGGTGAAGAAGCATTCAACCTCAAGTATTCCTTTATTTATTTTCATCCACTGATCTCTTCAAGAAAATAGCAGCCCATGAGGCCCCAAAATGCGAAATAAATGTTACATATATTACAACGAAATAAACTGATTAATAACTGATATTTAGATAGCAAAGCTGTACACCAGTAACCCATAACTGTTTTACATGGAGAGCCTTATAAGCCAACTCAAATTCCAGAAAGTGGAATAATAAACTTTCACTTTTTTTGTTCGATTTAATTTAGTTTACCAGTGGGGAAAACAACAACAAAAACAACAACCACAGAACCCTGCAAAAGAACAAACAATAAAACAAATTCCAGAGTGAGGGGGGGGGGGGGGGGGAGAACAATAAAACAAATTCAAACAAATAAAACAAATTCCAGAATGAGGGGGGGGGGGGGGGGGAGGGGGGTTGTAACAGCACTTGCACCGCTACTCCAACCCTGATTATCACATTACAAATTTGGCGGAAAATTGGCATAAAAACAATGGCAATACTCTGCTTGTCAAGAACACTGTAAAGTGCCCATGCTAGTTGTCATCATCTTTTGGGATTACAACATAACCCTCAGAAAGAGCTTCTGAGAATTTCCAGTCAACTGTCTGTGATGATTTCGCTGTTGTATTTGTTTCAGTAAATTTAAAGCTCAGATCCATCTCTTTGGCATAGTTTGACCATAGGACTGCAGCAAGACCACATATGATAAAGGTGCCACCAAAAAACTCCAGCAGTTGCAGAGATTTGTGAAGAAATATGAATGACAGAATTGCACAGAACAAGGACTGGAGCGGCCAGGAAGCAGTTACAAAGGTTGAAGGTGCCTGCATGTTACACCATGAAAGAAGCAAGTAGCACATTGTAGATGTGATTAAAATGGCATACACTAAGCAATAAAAGGCTTCTTTGGAAAAACTGGTGAACTTTTCTGGCTGGTTAATGTAGGTGAGTGAAGCCAGAGCCATAAAAATAGTGCCAAAGAAGTAACTCCAGGCTGTGACAGCCATTGGCAGGTTCTTCCAAGGCGAGTATGGCTGACTGAATATGTACTTTTTTTGGATGACATAGTATATAGCGGTGCTTGCAGCCTGGCAAAGGAGGCAGATACATCCTAGGAACTGACTCCCTACAGATGACCCTTTCAATAGCCACGAGTCTTCACCAGGGTTGTCTTCATTACTGAGCTTCCCCAAAGTCATTGTCACAGCTCCAGTAACTGCGAGAAGAATGCCGCCAATTTTAGCCATGCCATGAGGTTTGGTGAGTACTGGAGGTGGCTCTACTCCTGATATCATAGCTATAAATGTACTCCACACAGGAACTGACGGCTGAAACATGGCAGCCACGTTTGCGTTTGTTAAGTAAATGCCAACGAGAAACAGCAGTTGGCCAATGAACATACCCGTGAGTCCAAGAACCATTAACAAGGGGATGCTCCTATAATGAGCACAAAAACAACACATACATAATTGAAGGAATGGTACCATATGGGACCTATGTCAATTTTCTTCCAGGAGGAGTTCAACCCATAACCTGTTGATTACTAGTTAAGCTGCTCTACCACTGAACTACAGGAGACTTGTGGCGGTGAACAATTATGTGCAGCATTACAGAAAAATTACTTCTTCAAGGATCTTTTTTAAGAATCTTAACAAAGATCCCCAAGTAAAATTTTCAAGGACCTACAAGGATCTTATTTTAATTCACTCAAGGATCTTAAAAGATCATCAAAATAACCCCTCCCCCCTCCCCCAAGATCTGCAACAATGTTAAAAAACTTGTTTCTGGTAAAAAAAATCTTAAAAGGCCCATAAAATTATAATATATATCCCCCAAGGACCTAGTGAAGACCTTCAAACTCCCAGTGAATATGTTAATCTAGTGCATAAGGAGAGAGGAGAAGCGTAGACTGTAGCACAAAACACCCTTGGGCAAAAAAAATGTTTTACAAACTAAAAAAAAAGAAATTAAAACTAAACGGAGGCAATCAATTATTAAATTTTAAGACACAGACACAAAAGCAACTCGGGTAAGTCTTACTGGTTTGTAAGGAATTTTTACCTCAATATTGTACAAAGCTTTGTAATAATTATGCACCTATCAATGTTTGTCCCGAGGGGGGGATACGGGATGGGGTGGGGACTTTGATCTGAAATGCAAATTTTGTGTCAAACCTCCCCACCCTTGGGTAAAGTTTTGAGTTCAAAGTTCCCTGCTGTAGGGATTGAGATCCAAGAGGTTGACCTCTTAAATGCTTAAACAATAAACACACGCCAGGTTTAAAAATCACAGTTTTTTCTTTTAATAACAGGAATGAAAGAACACTTGAAGAAACCGATGCTTTATCGGTAACAATAGAGTGGGCAAATTTTCATTACCTTTCTTTCCTCCATCTTATCCGTGCCTCACAGGGACTTCTGGTATTTTCACGACAGCAAAGTCACTATTTCTTCAGTTTTCAAGTTAGATAAAACTTCCCCACCCTGGGGCCAACATTCTCTTCAAGTTGTCAAAATTCCCCACCCGAGGCAGGAGATGTCGATCAAAGTCCCCACCTCATCCCGTATCCCCCGCCCCCACCCCCCCCCCCCCCTCCTTTCGGGACTAACATTGATAGGTGCATTATAACGCTCAGCTTACGACTAACTTGATTAAATTCTCGCAATTAGCTAATGTAAACTTCTTATTTCCCCACCACACGTTTAATAAAATTGATTTTAGACAAATAAAGGGTTAAATTTCCCCTACAGTTACAATGTTCTACTATTTGGCTTATGTAAACCACATATTTCAAAGCCTTCCTTGGTATCCCGAGTAACCAAGCTTGACGAGGAAAATTACTTATTTTTCCTGCCCATGAAGCCAACAAATCTGGCAATAATACTCAGACTAAAACGCATGATGTGAAGTATTGAGAAGCTCACCTCAGAGAAGGCAGGCTTACTTTGCCTTCTAAGAAAAAGGACGCTGCCAACATGACGGGAAAAGCGCCTGCATCTCGCAACAAGCAGAACACCAAAGGGTCTGCCTTACTATCCTTGGCAAAAACGGTAACTATCACTCCATACGCACCAAAACCGAGTTGAGCAGCTACCAAGGCGCACCAAACTCGCGGCGACATGTTGTAGCGTTGAACTTTTCAGTTTAACACGTACTTGATGGCCCTTTCGTGATCAAAGGCTGACAACGTAACAGTACAGCCATCTTGAAAGCTACTTGTTACTTCATGTAAGGCTGAGAAAAGTTGTAAACAGTAACGAACTGTCACCCATGTCACGCTTATGACAAGCTGTCGACCGTCATTGATATGAAAACAGCCAGGCACACCAAGATATCACTCGATTAGATCATTGCGAGATGCGATATACGGTATTTTCGTGATTCTTTTTAAATCCCCTTCGAATTTTAAGTCAACGATTAAGCCATTCGACCAAATTTTCTTACCACCAAAAATTTTCATAATTTGGCAATCGAAATTGCTCATCGGTGATAAAAAAGAAACCTCATACAAGGTCATATAAATTTAAAAGTCTGAGCAAAGTTTTGAGAAAAGTTTGGCAAATGAAAACAGCGTGACAAAGGGAAAGGTTACTTGACCCGGCAATTTGTGATGTGCCCCGACATGATTCGCCTCTATGCCTCTACTGCACTGTTGCTGAAAACCAGGAACAAAATGGACATGGGCTCAGTCCCAAATGTAATATTGGCTGTCTTGCCAATGTTTCTCTCTATTTTTGCGGGTTCCAGTCTAAGAGCGTTTAATTCGACGGCATGCTCAAAAGGAAATTCAAACTTCAGAGTGGTTTTTCAGAACCTGCCTCCATACGTGATCGCCAACAGCCCGGCTGAGAGTCGGAGAAAAAATCGGAGCGGCTTGCTTTACGATTTCGTGCACGGAGGCTTGATTAACTGTTTCCGCCAGCATCATTGCAACAAGACAGAGATCGTTCGGAAAGAAGTTTTTAAAGAAGATGATTTGAGCGCGTCCGTTGTGTATCAGACGGCAGACATCGCGTTTCCGATCGCGCCATCTCTGTCTTATTTGTTGACTGAACAATTGGAGTCCTCGCTCATCGATAGCGTTACGCTCATCGGAGTGGTGCAATCACCTGGCCTTGCCATGGTGATTGATTACAATGCTTGCAAAAACAGGGTACAGCAGCTGACTACTGATACTATCCTATCTGCGTGGCCTATTTGTGCTGTTACGTTATTACTAGCAGGCATTTCCGGCATCTCCATTTGGGCCTTGGTAAGTTTCTTCATGCCTTTCTCCGTGCAGGTGGATTTCTACAACACAACCTCATCATCATGCGCCTCTTGATATTTTGGGGGCTGAAAAAGACTTGAATAAGAGAAAATAAAGCTTTTAAATATTATTATAACGGATTACTCGTGGTGGAGACCGCAGTTGGCCAGGGTCATGGTAAGGTGTTTGCCGTTAGATTTCTGGCCTCTTCACTAACTTGACTTTTGAATGACAATGCATACAACGATACATTGTATAATATTTCAGTTATAAATATCATAAATGATTAAAATAGATTTATCGTCTCCTTCCGAGGGGGACATTATTTAATCTCCGGGGTAAGGGATGGGGGGGGGGGGGTGTGAAGGGATACTTGGACCACCTTTTGCTGAGTGTGTGTACCTGGCATTTCAGAGCCCCTTCACCCGAAGGAACTATCAGCTTGCAGCTCCCCGGTGGCCAATCATAGAACCGACTTAGTCATTTCTTTTGCAAATTTAAATTCGAGCTCTGTCAAGTTCTGTCACGTTTTATTAATATTATAACAGTATGAAGTTTGTTACGTTTATTTCCGCGTGTTTTGATTTACGAAACAATCTGTTGTCAAACTAGTGTAGTTTAATTCTTGTTGCCTGCTTTCGCAATACTGTAATGTTTTACGGTCATGCAAATAAAGCTTGTTGTTGTTGTTGTTGTTGTTGTAGTAACGTATAAATGGAACGGTGAATGCTGCTCGAAATGACAAATGCTGGTTGATAACTGATGATTTAATGACGCAGTTTTCTCTTTCTCTTCTCAGGAAATGAGGGCCAATCGGCAAGAATTCCCGTCGGCCTTTGCAACGGGCTCATCTGAAGGATTCTGGTGGGCTTTCGTTACCATGACCACTGTCGGGTAAACAAAATAACCTGTTTCTTTGTGAGTTCTTTACAGGTTTGACAAGTGTAACATTTCATAGCAAAATTTTAGTTCCTGATGGGAATTGGACCCAAAACATCATGTTCCACACGCTGAACGCGAATAGCTGACATGTCTCGCGGATTATCCGCTGGAGTATTTCGGGTTTACAATCTCCTCTCGCAAGTCCAGTTTTCTATGTTTTTTATCTACTAAACCCTGTGACTGGTGAGCGAAATTTGCGCAACTCTAAAAAAAGAGCCAAACCACAGCCAAACGTGACTTGAGTTTGCAAGAATTTTCCCGCGCTTTATGCCGGTTGCACTCTCTCTTACTGTTTACATATACTTGCTTCGAATTCTGATTGGTTCATTGCACTGCTTTCCTCTGTTGTGATTGGCCAGAGTAATTACTTTAGTTTTGGCCAGGAAAGTGGGTTGGTGGGAAAACTGAATTGAAAACTACTCTTATGGATCAATGATGGGAAATGTGAATCGACCGTGTTGTTTCAGGTATGGTGACAAAGTCCCTCGTACAGTGTATGGCCGGGTGTTCAGCGTCCTATGGATGCTGACTGGTGTTTGCCTGATTGCAATTTTTACTGCCGCTGTTACCAGCGCCATCACTGTGTCTTCTGTAGGTTCGGACTGCAAGAGCATTCAGGGAAAGAACGTGAGTAATTGCGCTGGTTTTGTGTGATTGTGAAGAGGTTAGTAATAGGTTTCACTCCTGCTGGATGGAATTGTTTTCCCAACATGGGTGCGTCATTATCATCTTTTGCCAGGAGCCCATGCTTTTGCTTAGAAATAGTACGCCTTACCTACATAAGCCCCTCAAAAATGAACCGAAAGGGTTAAGCCGTAACAAACGTACTAAATTAACAGAGTGGCAATCCCCAAGTTAAGGATGCAATGCAGCTTCAGCTAAAAGCCACGCTTCTCTTATTTGAATAAAGTCGGTAAAAATATTTATTTTTCCTTGGTTAGATGGCGGTGTTAAATGGATCTAAAGCCGATACAGTGGCGAGACATCTTGGAGCAAATGTAACAAGTGAGTTCTCATTATGCATGAAAATCGTGAATCTGCGACTGCTCAAAATCCTTTGGTTGTGGTACTCAGGAATATACGTGATAGCCGAATAAAAAGTCTAATTAGACTGAAGTGAAAAGAAGTCCAGCGTATAGAATATAATAAAAATTTGAAAAATAAAGGAAAATCTCTACCCTAGGTCTTGTGTTCTGCCCGTCTGTTCTGTCATGTTCCGTATGAGTACATATAGAGACGACACCACTAAGCTTTCTGGGTTACCACATCAGCTGGTTCTTTATCTTCGCAGCGCACGAAACAGAGGGGAAAATGTTCGACAGCTTACAAGCCGGTGAAGTTGAAGGCGTGATGTTAGACAGATTCAAGGCCTATTATCACCTGCATCAACTCAAAAACGACCATTTGAGAGTTGCACTACAACTAGACGACCCACTGCAATATGGCGTGGCAATGATCGACACACGCTTTCCAGAGATCACAGCCAAGAACGGCTGTCTAGCCAAGTATATTGTCAGCTCACATCATCGACTAGATAAATTGATGAAACGCTTCATAAGCCCAGTAAAGGTAACTTCCAAAGACTCTCTTCAAAACGACCGCGAAGAACACCAGACACGCTGGCAGCGTGGAAAGGCGGCGCGCTGCTCCCATGCAACACGACGTTTTCGCGCGTGTCTTTGGTTCTTTTCATTTTACCCATGCCGAATAGTATCTGCGATTGTAAGGAGCCAGAGTTGCTGGAAGTCCAGTACGGTTGCAGTACTTGTTAAATGACTAAACCTTTAACTGTTGTCTATTATTTGTTCATCATATTGAATGGTCATTACAAGTACTAAGCTCTTATAGGACAAAGTGACTAAGAAACTTATTACAAGACCTCTGGTGTCTATCACTCAATCGCATCATAGAGCCTACGTGGTTGAGCAAAAATACGAACTGCGTTGTAATCTTATGATATACCATGGGCTAGTAGTAACACCTCTCTCCACCTGGTCCCAAGATATCGCGCGCTCTGTCAATCACAGGGCCTGGGGTGAATGTCAAAACTTAAGGTGGCTCGTAATGGTTCAAGCACTTATACTCTGCTGAACCAATCCTGCCACTTTTTATAAGTTTATACTAACATTAATAATGGGTGAACAAGCTATGGTCATTTTCTTAACATAATAGGTTACCGTAGCAACAGTAAATCAACACCCTTAATATTTAAGCTTTACGTGACGGTGATCCTCACTTTTTGTCATCGAACTCTGATCAACATGTTAAGGTATAACTTTTTGCAAAGTTTTTAAAAAGGGTGGAAAAGAGTTCAAAGACTCAACTTCAATTTTCGAAAATTTGAGATGGCTCTGAACGCCTTCCCATTCTTTCAAGCCCTAAAGCCTAATACTATGGAAACCCTTTTTTTAGGCCTTGGGATCAATCACAGACACTGTCGGCGTCCTGTCAATCAACTCGCCAGCCAATAAACAACTACTGATAGCTTCCTTGGTCATTTATATCGTTTTCTTGGTTTGCGGTGTATCCTGGGAATTCTTATACCGACGAAATCGCTTCAATCTATTCAAGTCTACATTAGGTAAGTTTAGTGGTCACTTCTCAAGGCGCTATTCTGTGAACACGGAGCAAATGTGGAAAATACTGAATTAGGAATTCAAAAAACGACAATCTAGTACAAGCCTGTTCAAGCGGTTACGCTGTAAACTCTACTTTGTTCAAAAGACCTCTTTAAGTCGCCTTAGTGACTAAAAGAGCTGGCACATCCCAAATGAAAAGAGTGGGAACGAATAGTAATTTGGAAGGTCTTTCTTTGCGACCTCATCTACACTGAGACGGCTTGCAAGCTGCAATACTGTAAACAGTACTGTGCGTGTGACGAAACTTGTAAACGTAGTTTCGTTTTGATCGTTTTATATGAACCCAGAAAACTTCACCCCATGGTCTTAGCAAAAACGAGCAAAACAAAGTGATGAGTGCCGGAACAGTATTGGAGCAGTCATGTGCTTTGCCTTAATTTACCAAAGAATTCGGCGTAGTCGACAATATTCCGACGCCAACATTCTCGAACTTGAGGAAGATAACAAGGTAACTTATTTTCAATGGTTACTGTAATTACTCTGTTATCTCATTAGGTAATCAGAAGAGCACCGTATCGCTGAATCAGCAGTTAGCCCAGGTACAAGAGGCTCTTACAAAGCTCAACGCACAAGTTCAAAACATCAAAGAGAGTTTACAGACAACCAATAAACTGAACATATCCAGCATTAGCAATCCATGGGATGCGAGAATCTCCATGGAGTCAGAAATGTCTACCCTTTCAGAACAGGCTTAACTTCGGTAACGGAACGTGACGTGTTACAGCAAGGCCGATAACGATACTGACGTGATCGATACCATTACCGTTCCAGGAAATAATCGATACTAGGAAGCAGTTTTGGGCACTTTTCGATACTTGCAACTCTGTGTTCATCCTATTGCTTTTCCCTCTTCCTGTCAACTTCAACTACAAAATGAGTAAAAAGATGAAAATGAATCACAAATGTGAAATGCGAATTACACAAATGAATGTACAATGTAACCCGCCCAGTTAGTCGATCAACTTAAGCAAAGCTCTATACGTTTATGATCTGGGAAGAACAATAAAACATGACACTGGACTTTTTCAGAGTTGAAAAGGTTTTTGACAACTTTTAAAGAACGCTGAACTCTGGTTGTCGTGTCGAGATTCTCGTTATGCAAATTTTTAGCTTTCTTGCTTTCTTTAAAGTTGTTATAAGCGCTCGTTTTAAGATTAGTCAGGCGTCTCCAGACCGCGCAAGGTAGGAACTGGGACTCGTTTCAAAACATTATGGGATGCAGAGTTTATCAGAGCACATGGCGAGCGAGGTTTGTTTACCTGTAATCGAGAGTTGTGGCCGATTAAAACAGTTGTGTTTATCAGAGTGTTTGAATCAATCCGTGAGTTTATTGTCAGAAAAAAACAGTTCCGACATTCGCAATATCACACAAAACGCGAAACCTTGCGTAATACGCCGAGTAGCTAAGAGAGAGCACAGAATATTCATTTGTATTAGAAAAATAACACATAAAGCGGTTATAAAGATGGTGAAGCAATGCACTTTATGAAATCTGACTTGACGTTTCGTATGCGTCAACATACCAAAAGGAACCGTTATGACAAGAAAAGCCATTTATATTAAAAAAAAGAAAGGAAATTGCGAGTGATCTGGGTAACACTAAAAATAGCAGTGACACACTAATAAAGTGACAGCTTGTCACTGGAGAGATAAGCTTTTAAAGTCGGGTTCAATTCTTGTATAAACAAGGTTTCTTTCATCTTGCAATGGTAATCAGTTTTTCCTGACGCGAGGATTTCAAAATGATCCCATTTTATATTATGTCCAGTAGTCATAAGATGATCAGCAATAGCTGATGTGTGTTCCTGTTTGGAGAGCGCTTTAAAATGTTCAGTTTTTCTAACCTGCAGACGAAAAGATAAAAAGACAAAAAGAGGATAGCCATCTATTTCTATTTCCGGATCAGAAATAAGTGCTAGGTAACATAATTCTATACATTAGTTTCTATAGAACTCTATTTTAGTAGTCTAGATAAAACAATTTAATATAAATTCCTATCGAACTCTACTTCACTTCCGCTTTACAACCATATAATCGGCAACTACCATGATTCCTGTAAAAAAAATTGTTTTCGCCATGTTTTCAGCGGAACAAAAGAAGTATGAGAAACTTCCGTCCTAAAAACAGTAGACTGCAATCTCGTACCCAGAGTCCTCAAGCTCTTTGGCCAGCGGTTAGTCACCAGTAGAGACTCTGGGATAATGAAAACAAAAATCAAATTTTTTGATTGGCTGACCCGTAACGCCTTCCATTTTTTTTACCCCAGATTTTCTGGGTAAATGGCGGTCATTACCCCGGAGTCTCTCCGGGCGTCCACCCGCTGACCAAACAGCCCGAGGACTCTGACTGAGGACGTGTCCAAACGTATTCTTGGTTTTCACATCACATCATCAAAAACTGCAATGGTTCGTGCAACTTGTCTCGCAACGATTTCGGCCGTTTCAGGGTATGTTACACTTGGTACAATGTTTCGTGCAACTTGTCTCGCAATGGCATTGCGACACAAGTTGCACGAAACATTGCACAGTGTAACAGCGCCTTTATTTTAGTAACATAAAAAATTAAAGCTTGACAGCTTGTGGGGTCGTGCAAATAAAATCACAAACATCTAAAAATTAAAACGAACATTACACAAACTATATACATAGTAAAATTGTTCATCTAAAAGTTGTTGGAACTCGTCAAGATGGGCTCCATCATGGCGTTTCCATACTAAACCCTATAATTTTGAATGGTACATTTTGACGAATAACTCGAGTACGGGACATCGCACAGCCTTGAAGCTTGGGCATATTGTTTATTTATTACTCTTCTACAATATCTCAATCTCTTGACTTTATCTATTGAATGGTAGTCTACTTCGCAGCCGTTATTTGGGTCGTCACGAAACGCTCCTCACCACTAACGGCTGCTCACTCGAGCTTTGCATTCCTTTCCCTCAAACTGACCAATAAGGAGCAGGCTTCCATTTTCTAGAAACCTGGTGCTAGTCCTCGTCCTGTTGTGTTTTAGGCGGAAAATAAAACGAGAAATATGATTGGCGTAGCTGCCAAGAACCACATTCATTTTATTGGTTCTCGGTAACAGAGGGAAAGGAATGCAGAGCTCGAGTGAGCAGCTGTTAGTGGGGAGGAGCGTTACGTGACGACCCTAATAACGGCTGCGAAGGAGACTAATTGAATGGTTGCGATTTTATTTTTTTACTTGCGTGACGTTCGCGTGACTGAAAACCAAGAATTCTTTTTACGTTTACTGTAAAACGTTTTGACCTCAGTCATGGTTTAAAATAGAAATAAAAATCTACATCTTCTGTACTAATATTTTTATTGTATACAAGAAACACTTTCTTTCCGTACACGACCATATATATTTGCTACGTTCACGCATAAACCACATGATCTGCAGCGTTATTTTACCAACTTCTTCGTTATTTATATGCATATTCACGTGTCAACCACGTGGACTGCACGGGTTGATCGGCCCAGCAGCTGTCGAACTACGCCAATAGAGAGTCAGCAAAGTGCATGCGGCCCTCACGGTGATTCCGATACCAAAGCGCCGCAAACAGCACAACGGCAACCACAAATGGCGCGAAAATGCCCCACGCGGTGTGTGTGTTCACGCAAACGCATACACTGAATACCGCAATCGCGAGAAGCAGATAACCAACAAAAAACAGTTGATAGCTTGGGATGTCGCGTATTCTGGCGCGAAACTCGAAATTTGGTCTGACAACAGAACATATGGAGACCACCTCCTCCACAGAAGCTCTATGGACTTCTACTGAGTCGTTGGCTTCCAGGGCTTCTTCGTTTGAATTGTCACGACTGCCGTATGTAGCACGCGTTCTTGTGGTCTTCGGGGATTGAGATTTTCGATACCAGATTACCTAAACAAGAAAGTCAAGGTAAAAAAACCAATAAAGCGTTCCCCAACAGCGTTCTGTGAGAGGTAGCTTCCCAAACAATCGTCTTCAAGGGAGTCGTATTTCCCCTCCTACCCATATTTGCTACGTGAGCGGAAACCCCACCTTCTTTGCCACAACTCATATGGAATACAAAACAAGGCTGAGGTTTAAATACAGAGGTTAGGAGGGACCTGGGGAGAGGGTGGAGCACAATCTCTCGTCCCAGTGTTCCTCTTCCTACATTTTCCTTGAGAGTTGCAGGTAGAGGAGGCTGTGTTTTACACTACCACAGGACATTCTCAGGTTTATGCATCAGACTGAAAATGATGCTCCTTAAAACTCGAGCAGGCATGTGCTACAAATGGATTAAGTCCTCCCCCCCCACCCCCCCAATCAACTCCCTTGCCCTGTTTCAAAGCTTCAGTATTGAGAACTGTTAAAACCTCACAGTGCAGAAACCATAAAATTTAGGGTGCAGTTACTTTTGTCATCTATGCCACATACGTTTCTACATTAAAAGTATGATTTACCGTTAATGATATTACTAGCTGGCTTTCAACTTGAATATTTTGCCTCTTTGGAGACTACATACTTGCATTATCTTCTTTTGTGATGGTTATTAACTCCAAACTATTAGGAATCAGCCAATCAAGTGATCCATCAGTCAGTCAGTTAGTCAATCGGTCCGTCAAATCAGTCAGTTAGGCAGTTATGTTGGTCAGTCAGTCAATCAATATGGCATGGGGAGTGGTTGCCCAAAATTCTGCATCAAGGGCTCCACGTTGAAGCATTCCGGTTCGAATTGGAAGAGAAAGATTGCCTAATCAGCCAAGTTGCATAAACATTCACACTGATTCATTCATGAGAACCTGATTGGCCCGCACTGGTTTTTCTGGGGTTTTTTGTGCAAAAATCTCACAAACACAGTCTTACTGGAAGACCCCCACCTGTAAGATGGCTGTCTTAGTCTAACCTACTCATAAATCAAATTCCATTTCCCATTATGTTTCATTCCATACCTTGCCTCCCTACACCTCATACGTAACATCCCACAGCTAACATCAGGTTTGGAAACTATATCTTGCATATCCCAAAACCAAAGTTATCTGCCTTTAAGCCATACAGCTCACCTGAATGCCATTGACATAAGTCAGTGTACTTGTGAAATACGTCATGATAACATATTGTGATGGCAGCAGCAGAAGATAGTTTGCCAAGAAATCTGCAGTTTTACCAAAAAGCCCCAGAACAACTGAGGGTGTGGCTTGACCACTTGTTGTCCGGAGGCGCATGTTCAAAATTACCTGAAATATGTATGTAAACAAGTGTTGATTGAACATTCTTTTTAAACCCACTCACTCAAATAATCCAAGGGTTAAGGCTAACAGGCCACCCAAAATGAAAGGCTTGGTTGAGATTTTGGGGCAAGACTTTTTCTAGTCTTTTTGCGGGAGAAAAGCATTCCATCATTAAAACAACCTTCAATGGATACCAGAAGGCAGTGTAAGCATGGCAAGGCCGAGAATACATATGTATCAGCAAGTTGTCAAGGTGGTTATAACGAGCATGAAACACATCTGGAAAGTATTGGGAAGCTGGCCAAAGATGACAAACAACAGTGGAGATCCTTTGTTGCTGCCTATCATGCTGTTAGACATAATACTAATATAGAGAACACTGACTGGATGGCATTGAAGTTTACAGTCTGTTGTCTGTTACTTAATGCCATCAGTATCGTTTGCAGTGTGGGTAGTTCTAGTGTATAGTGACTCTTAGTATCAATTCAAAGACCAGCAGTGATTAATTGTTGTTGTTTTCAACACTTTTTTGCATCAGTTGTCTCTCTATTCTATTGCTGGAGGCGTAGCAAAGGAGAATGTGACAGATACAAAAGAAATGAGCCACAAGTGGGTGGAGGGCCTATAAAACATAGGTATAGTAACATCTTTCATTTAAGCGTTACTTTGCTTCTGTCATGTGGGAAACTGTCTCGTTGGCATTAAAACAACTTCCAAACTCAAATCAATTTAAGAAACTTTACAAAGCCCACCTAATCTCTTGTCGATCAGACATAAATGGTGCTGTTTAATAATGAAAATCATACATACTTTTTTGTTATATTTAATATATACCCCTTAACTCATGTTAGAGTTTATTTTGTCTCTGTTCACTTCCTAGCTGCTTCCTAATGCTTGTTTCCCTGTTTGTTTCTCTATGTTCTTTGTATTCCCTTCCTTTATCATCTTTTGCTGCACCTCCCTTGATTACTTACTATTGCTATTATTACTATTTTTTTATTTTTCTCCTTTTCTTCCTATTTATTTTTCTTATTCTTCTCATCTTTTCAATTCTTCGGTTTTCTCAATATACATATATATTTGTTTCCTAACTTAGGCTCTATAGAAACATTTTATACCAAAGCTCAAGTTTTTTTCTTCTTTCTTTTATTCTAAAGTAGGTTGTTGCCAACTCGAAAGTATTTGCTACTTTGGCCACCACACACATCCTGTAATCTCTATCTCAGTGTATGATATTTTTGTAATCTTCTTAAGTGTAACATTTGTACTTTTTTTGTCATGCAATTACTCTGTAAATAGTTTGAAATAAAATGAACTGAACCCTATAAACAGGGTCTTCAAAAGCTCCTAACACCCTACAAAATTCATCAGTTACTTTTATCACCTATGCCGCATACTTTTCTTCCTTAAAAGTATGATTTACTGTTAATGGTATTACTAGCCAGCGTTGAACTTGAATATTTTGCCTTTTCGCAGACTACGTACGTGCGTTATCTTCTTTTGTGATGGTTAGAAACCCAAAACTATTCGTGTAGAATCAATCAATCAGTCAAGCACGCAGTTAGTCGGTCAGTCAGTCAATCAATCAATATCGCACGGGGAGTGGCTGCCCAAATTCCGAGCCAAGGGCTCATGTTTAAACGTTTGAGCATTTCAGCCGGCTTGAAACAGATTTAGAAATGTTGATTTTTGAGTAAAGGGGAAAACTGGAGTATCCGGAGAAAAACCCCTCGGAGCAGAGAATAGAGCCAACAACAAACTCAACCCACATGCCAGTAATTATGATACTGACTCTGGGAATTGAACCCGGGCGAATAAATTGGTGGGAGGAAGGTGCTCTCATGAATGCGCCATCACTGTGTGCCGATAGCTATTATCATAAGTGGTTGTGCATTTGCACGTGCAAATTCCTCGCGTTGTGTGTGCATATATTGCGGCATCATTTACTCGGTGCCTTTAGAACTCTGTACTTTAAAACTTGTCAGGATCTGTCGAAAACTTAGTCTGACTATCACGTGAGTTCCACGTTATATCCCCCACGAACTGAACATTGCACTTTTCTGAGAATGTCGTCTCGTAGAGAATGTGTAATTCTTATTCTCGATTTAACTCTGAATACAGTCTAGAATTATCTCAACGACGTTGTCCTACGTGTATATGGTTTACACATTTGGTGCCGAGACCCGGGAACTCAGAAATCTGGACTTAAATCGCCTTCTAAGAGGTCTTATGTGCAGACTGTTGTGAAAGGGCGAATGTGAAGACTCGCGGGAAGTGGGAAGAAGAAACTGAAGAATCTGATAACGTTTCGCGACAGCCATCGAAATGTTGTGCGCAATACAATCGCTGATGCTCTAGAATTAATCACTGGAGGGAATTTCATCGAAGCGAAAAGACTGAAACTTCTTTGTACCACTCTTCATACCAAATGTTCGGAGCTTCCGGTTCTCTATCGTGACATAGTTGAGCTTCTAGAGGATACGTCAGTGATTGATACTGATGTTTCTGAGAGCTTTAATCTAACAAGTGATATCGAGGAATGTATAGTGGATTTAGAATCTGCATTGGCAGCGCAAGAATCACAAGGGGAGAATCAGCAATTGCCCCCAGTCTCGCAGCAATCCATTTGTCCAAAAAGCGCGGGAATTTCCCAAAGTTGCCGACATCGAAACTTTAGACGGACGCAAAGCTACCTAAGCTTAAGCTGAGAAAATTCCTCGGAAACCCCATCGAGTGGTATCCCTTTTGGGAATCTTTCGAGTCAGCAGTTCACAAGAATCCAAACCTGTCCGGAGTGGATAAATTCAACTATCTAAAGTCTCTCCTAGTAGGCACTTCCCAAAGTGTGGTCGCTGTCCATCGGCGTACGGGCCGGGGGAGCTGGGGGAGCTGCAGCCCCTTAGGCTATGTCTACACTATACCGGATAGCTCTTGTGCCGGCACGAAAACCATACCGGATAGGGCTTTTGTTCACATTCAAAACGATGATTTCGACACGATTTTTGCGTCGGAGCGATGCTGGGCCGCTGCGGTCTTGAAAGTGAATCGTCACATATCGGATAGGTTTTCGTGACAATTTCTGGAGTAGTGTGAACAGAGAATCGAACCGAAACGGAAATCAACAACGAGGAGCAAAAATTGGATTCTAGTGGATAGCGGTTTTGGGCCACTGCCGTTCACACCACGCCGTAGTATTTTTCACAACGGCATAAAATGCTATCCGGCATAGTGTAGACATAGCCAAATGTTGGGCAACTCAGAATGTTTTGGGCATCAAGAGAAATTTGACCAAAGCCAGTTTTTACAGAAGTTTCCATGTTTTTTTTCCCGAAGAGATAGATATTTTCTATAATTAACCTGGTAAAGCCAGTTAAATTCACACGAGACAGTGGTTGCCTAGCACGTGTTAGAAATTAATTTTTGCACATAATTACGTATGGCGGGAAAAGATGCCACGTGATCTAGAAGAACATAGCTTGAGTTTAGATTGCTGTTGGAGTGTAGAGTGTAGCATTGAAAGATTGAAATATCGGTGAAATTTAGAAATATCGTGTAGAAGCTGTAAAGATCGCTTCCGGTTTATGACCACTTCCGGTCACATGACATGTGGTGTAATTTTACTCGGATTGTAGTGTTTACCTCGTGCGTGTGTTATGCAGAAATTCGCTTCTTCGAGTTGATATTATACGATGTTTAACACAAACGTTGGCTGGTTTATTGACTCGACATGGTGTCAGAAGTAAGGAAAAACTAGAGCGAACCGAAACACGTCGAAATCTCCGATTTCCAAGCGGTTTAACACACCGATTTAGCGGAAAATGGCTTCTGCTGCAGGATTCAGAACTCCAGAGATGAACTGGGACGCTTCAGATCTGCGAGACGAATTGGCGAAATTCAAGCAATACTGCGACCTAATTTTTAGCGGTCCGTATTCAAGGAAGACGGAGAAGGAACAAGCCTCGTTCATACTGATATGGATTGGCAGGCAAGGGCTCGAAACCTACAATAGTTGGACATGGGAAAATGACGACGACCGTACGAAACCAAATGTAATTTGGCAGCGATTTGAGAAGCACGTGGCGCCGAAAGTAAACCACCGATTAGCCAGATATCAACTGCAGCAGCTCAGACAGAAGAATGAAGAATCAATCGACGATTCTTGACGCGATGCCGAAATCAAGCAACGAAGTGCAAGTTCAGAGACAAGGCCGAGTCGGACGAGCGCCTGATCGAACAAATAATCGTAGGAACTAAGCACAAAAAGGTTCAAGAAAAACTACTGGAAAAGGGCGAAGAGCTTTCCCTCGACGAAGCTATTGACATCGCCAGAACACACGAAGCCACCCAGTCCCAACTGGAACAGCTCGACGGCGAGAACTACAAAGATATTCACGGAGTTAAAAGAAACGACCCCGAAGACAAACCGAAGAAATGCCATAATTGTGGCCTCGAGCATCTGTTGAAGCCCAGAGAAAAATGCCCCGCTTATGGGTCCGTGTGTTTGAACTGTCAGAAAGACCACCACTGGGCAAGAATGTGCCGCTCCAGGAACCAAGGAGCAACACGCGGAAGACCAAGAAACAGGTAAAATAACAGATCACGCCCCCAGTCTAAAAGCAAAGAGCGTCACAGCAGACGACGATCCTCCAGTGCAAAACGCAGAGATGGCGATAGGAGGGAGCTGAGCGATCAATTTGAATCTATCACATTTGAATCTATCACTGTTCATGCCTTTGAGCCTCGAGCTCGACCTGCAGACGAAGTCTTCGTGACCATAAGCATTGACCTGGGCAGCAACAACAATCGACAGACTGCACTGAAAGCCAAGTTGGATACAGGAGCCCAAGGAAACATCCTACCCCTGAGGCTGTATCGCCGAATGTACCCCCAGAACATCACATCAGAGGGTTTCCCTACGCCAGGAGTCCTCGAGCAGTCTCACACAGTGCTCACAGCTTATGGAGGGGCCAAGCTCACCCAACATGGTATATGCAGAATCCCTTGCAATTTCAGAGGCAGAAAATCAGTTGCAAACTTCTACGTCACAGAAGCAGATGGTTCAGCCATCATTGGACTACCCACATCGCTAGAGCTCAACCTCGTTACCCTGAACTGTTCTGTTGAGCAGAATTCAGTACGGGAGACCCCACCAATCAAAGACAAGGAAGATTTGGTGCATCGCTACCCAGAATGTTTTGACGGTATAGGCAAATTCCAGGGCCAATACCACATCACGGTGGACCCCACAGTGCCCCCAGTTGTCCACGCCCAACGGCGAGTGGCCCTCAGTCTGCGGGAAGACATCAAAAGCGAGCTTGAAGACATGGTTGCCCGAGGAATTATCACCAAGATCAAAGAAGGCGAGCCAACTGCCTGGGTGAATAGTTTGGTCTACCGGAGGAAGCCGAACGGCAGCTTAAGAATTTGCCTAGATCCCAAGGACCTCAACAAAGCGATATCCAGAGAACATCATGTGATTCCCACATTAGAAGAAATCCTCCCGAAGTTGAGTGGTGCGAAGTACTTCAGCATTGTCGACGCCAAATGTGGTTATTGGAACGTTGAACTTGACCATGAATCCAGCTACTTAACCACCTTTAATTCACCATTTGGCCGCTACAGGTTTCTTCGCATGCCATTCGGACTCAAGATGTCCCAGGATGTGTTCCAAGCAAAGATAGACCAAACCTTTGAAGGTTGCAAAGGAACAATAGGAATCGCTGACGACATTGTGGTTTTTGGAAAGTCCGAAGAGGAACACGACAGACACTTCAACGAGATGCTTACCAGGTGCAGAGATACTGGGCTGAAGCTTAACCCCGACAAGTGTAAGATCAAACAGAGAAAGATCAAGTTTTATGGAGTCGTATGTGGTGAAGATGGAGTACAGCCAGACCCTGCCAAAGTGTCGGCCCTGAAGCAGATGGCACCCCCCACTAGTAAACAAGAGCTGCAGTCGTTCCTCGGATTAGCAACGTACATGGGGCCATTCATCTTAAATCTCAGCACCCTGACAGCTCCCCTGCGAGAACTAGTCAAGGAAAGCAATGCCTTTGACTGGACTCCAACGCATCAACAGACTTTTGATGTAATCAAGAATACCATTAGTGCTGAAACTACCCTGGCATACTATGATGCAACTAAGGAAGTCACTCTTCAAGTTGACGCCTCGACAAAAGGTCTTGGAGCAACCTTACTGCAAGACGAGAAACCAATCGCCTTTGCCAGTAAGGCCCTAACAGAAACAGAGTCGCGTTACGCTAACATTGAGCGAGAGCTTCTAGCTGTGGTGTATGGATGCGAGCGTTTCCATACATACCTTTATGGCCGAACCTTTGTTGCAGAATCAGACCACAAACCATTGGAGGCAATCCAGCTGAAGAATCTCATCTCAGCACCCCCAAGGCTACAAAGAATGCTCCTGCGTCTACAGCCATATGACCTCCGAATCAAGTACCGGCCAGGGAAGCAAATGCAGATAGCTGACGCCCTTTCAAGACTATCTCCTGAAGAAGACGCACCAATACCAGATCTCAATGTGCAGATTCACGACATCTGTCCACAGTTCGCAGATGAATATTTGCAGAACATCCGAGCAGAAACAGCAAGAGACCCTGAACTTGCTGCCCTCAAGGAAGTTGTCTTCAATGGCTGGCCCAAGACAGTGAAAGAACTACCTTCAATCCTTCATCCATACTGGCATTATCGAGAAGAACTAGCCATCGAGGACAGTTTGCTCTTCAAAAGCCACCGAATCATCATTCCGCAGTCGCTCCAAGGGGATATCCTCTCGAAACTACATGCTGGCCACCAAGGCACAGAAAAGACCAAACTCAGGGCACGCACATCAGTATTCTGGAGGAACTTGAACAAAGACATTGAAGAATTGACAAAGTCGTGCTTGATATGCCAAGAACTGCAACCCAAGCAAGCAAGAGAACCTCTAATTCCATCTGAAGTGCCACCACGACCTTGGCACACTATAGGAACTGACATATTCTACCTCGATGGTGATGAATATCTCTTGGTTGCAGATTACTACACCAAGTACCCGTTTGTCAGAAAAATCCCAAAGGGCCAAAGCACTAACAAGTGTGTTGCAGATCTGACTAAACAAATCTTCAGTGAACACGGAATTCCTAGGATTGTGAGATCCGACAACGGGCACCACTATCAAGGCCACTACCGACAGTTCGCAAACGAGTATGGTTTCAGTCACGTGACAAGTTCACCCAACTATCCACGCAGTAATGGATTCATCGAGAGTCAAGTGAAAACTGTTAAACGAGTTTTGAAGAAAGCCAAGAGATCCAACTCAGACCCGAACAAAGCTCTTCTATGCCTTCGCGCAACCCCAATCGACAACAAGCTACCATCTCCAGCAGAACTGCTGTTCGGAAGACAAGTACAAGACAACCTGCCTAGGAAGATCCGAAGTGACCAAACCAATGAAGATGTCGTCAGTAGACTGCAAGAAAGACAGGCCCAACAGAAATACTACTATGATCAGCATACCACTCCTCTATCTAGTCTGCTTCCTGGTGAACATGTGACCATTCAGAACCCCAAGACACTGGAATGGAACCCGGCAGTGGTACAGAATGAGGTTGACGGTGCCCCTCGGTCTTACATGGTAGCTACACCAAGTGGTAAGGAACTACGCCGAAACCGATCTCAAATACGGCAAGTCCCTCAAGTTCCCCCAAACACGTCAAGTTTGACCTAGGGAGAAATCAAGTTCATCGATTTAACCCAGGAACAGACCAACCAGTCAATATATCCTCAGGAGCTGCCCAACCCCAAGCAGTCCAAACAGCCTGCTCACCCCCAGTAGGAGCTTCCCGAGCAGTCAGTGCTACCCCAGGAGCAGATCAACCGGTGAACTCAGCTCAAGCTGCTGGAAGCCATTATGTGACTCGCAGTGGAAGGGTAGTTAGGGCACCCTCCAGGATGGACGCTTAAGATAAACTAAACAAGTCTTGATCAGACGAACACTGTTGATCATTAGTTTCATATTAATCGAGTTAAGATGAACACTGAGAACTGTGTTACACCTTATCAGGTTTTTTTTTTCTCAATAAGGGGGATGTAATGATCGCTTCCGGTTTATGACCACTTCCGGTCACATGACATGTGGTGTAATTTTACTCGGATTGTAGTGTTTACCTCGTGCGTGTGTTATGCAGAAATTCGCTTCTTCGAGTTGATATTATACGATGTTTAACACAAACGTTGGCTGGTTTATTGACTCGACAGAAGCCGGGGAAATTCGTCTGTCTTTTGAGTGAAGCCGTATTGTCGAAAGCTGGAAATTGTGAAGAAATCAATTATTCGAGGAAGAGCGAAAAATAAACATCCTAAAATTTACAACATGGTCCTTCGAGCCGGATGGATGAACTGGAAGAACGATTGAACGAATATAAATCGTCGAAAGATTGGATTGAGCCGATGTTTACATGAAAGGGAGTCCATAAGACATCATGAACATCGACAAGGTCAAGAAAATTCGAGATGCACACAAGTCATTTGCGGAGAAAACGATAGAGAACGTGGAGAAGATTTTGACTGATCAAGAAGAAGATTTAACATCGTACAAGGAAAGGTTAACAGCTTTGAAGTCTTTGATCACAGAAAAATTGGAAACGATCAAAAAGCTGGATGAAACGATACTGGAGGGCACTAAACCAAAGGGACTGGAGAAAGAGATAGAAGATTCTGGTGAGTTTTGCGAGAATGTTTACAGTATTTTAGCCAAAATTGACTTTAGCTTGGAACACGCCAAACATGGCGGACACACACATACACCGGCAATTCAGGGAAACAGTATTTCCAAAAATACCGAAGGTGCGAAAGTGAAGCTACCTAAACTCGAACTCAAGTCATTCTCGGGAAATTATCAAGAATGGCAGAGTTTCTGGGACACATTTCAGTCAGCTGTCGATGGAAACGCTGGCATTTCGCCTATCGAAAAATTCACTTATCTGAAAAGTTGTGTGACAAGCACCGCTGAATCCGCAATTGCTGGACTGCCTCTGACTGCAGACAATTACAAGGTAGCCATCGACATTCTTAAAGACCGATTTGGTAAACCACAGTTGTTGATTTCAAATTACATGGATGCCTTATTGAAACTTCCGTCTGTTAATTCAGTACATGAAACAAAGAAGCTGCGTGAGTTGTATGATAAGATTGAGATCAACATTCGAGGTTTGAATACGTTAGGCGTTGAATCACAGTCCTTTGGGAATTTATTGGTCCCTATCATCATGGAGAAAATCCCCTCAGAGTTGCGATTGATTGTAAGCCGCAGGTTTGGCAGTGAAGAAACTTGGAATCTTGATGCTTTGTTGAATGTACTAAAAACTGAGTTGGAAGCCAGAGAAAGATGTACTGCAATGAAAACAAGTGGTTCAAATGGTACTACCCCGAGGTACGAACAGTACAAGGCAAGAAGCAAACAGCCCTTTTCTACATCTGCACTTTATACAGGCAATGAAGAATTTACTCCACATTGTATTTTTTGCAAAAAGAACCACAAGACCTTTAACTGTATGACCATTACTGAACCGAAGACTAGAAGAACAATCCTGAGACGAAATGGCAGGTGCTTTGTGTGCTTGAAGAGTGGTCATATCTCCACAAATTGTCTGTCAAAGGCAAAATGCTTTAACTGTGATGGTAGACACCATGTGGCTATTTGTGAAAGAACCAAGAACGTTCTACCTTCTAGGAATTTGGTTACGGAAGAAGTAACCCCGTACAGATCTGAGCCATCTCAAGATAGGAGTGGAGATGCAGGGACTTCAGCAATGCACATCAGCAATAACGGCAACTCTGTGCTGTTGCAAACAGCCCAAGCCTTTGTTTGTAGACCAGATAACCAGGAGTTTGGATTGAATGCGCATGTAATATTTGACTCATGTAGCCAGAGATCCTACATTACCAGCAAGGCACGTGAGCAGTTGAACCTAGCAACCGTTGGTAAGGAAACCCTCCTAATCAAAACATTTGGAGATAATTCAGCCTTTGTGAAGGAATGTGATGTGGTGCAAATGTGTGTCAGAACATTGGATGGAATGAATCTCTATGTCACCTCATATGTTTTACCAGTGATTTGCAGCGCAGTGTCACACCAAAAAATTCAAGACACATTGGAATGCTATCCAACTTGCAGGGTCTACAACTTGCATGTGGAACGAGTGATACTGTCAGTGTTGATGTGCTGATAGGAGCAGATTATTACTGGTCTTTCTTCACTGGAAACATTATTAAAAGAGACCCCTATGGACCTGTAGCTCTTGAGACCAAGTTAGGTTGGGTTTTGTCAGGACCAGCTGTATGCCCAACACCCACAAAGTCGTGCACAGTGAATCTGAGTTCAACACATGTGTTGAAGATAGAGTCCACAGAGATAAGTGATTTGAAGGATGATCTTCAGAAATTCTGGGACTTCGAAACTTTGGGCATAAAGGAAAATGAAGCTTCGGTCTATGACAAGTTTTCAAATGACATCAGATTCACTGGAGAGAGATATCAGGTGAAGTTACCTTTCAAAGATAACCACCCCATGATACCAGACAATTACACAGCTGCATCACGAAGGTTGACGACAGTGATCAAGAAGCTTAAGGATCAACCAGAAATACTGAAACAGTTGATCATGTGATTAAGGAGCAATTGCAGAGTGGTGTAGTTGAGTTAGTGCCACAAGATGAAATCCCACAGCCTGGAAATGTTCACTACCTTCCACACAGGGGAGTTGTGAGACTCGACAGAGATACAACTAAGATTAGAGTTGTATATGATGCTTCATGTAAAGTGTTTGGGCCAAGTTTAAATGACTGTTTGCATGTTGTACCTTCCCTGAATCCCTTATTACTTTAAATTCTGTTGAGATTTAGAGTTCATGAAGTTGCCATAACTGCAGACATTGAGAAGGCATTCTTGAACATTGAGATTGATCCTGAACACAGAAACTTTGTGAGATTTTTGTGGGTCGATGACGTGAACAAGCAGAATCCAGAGGTCATGGTACTTCGTTTTGCACGTGTAGTGTTTGGTGTGAACTCAAGTCCTTTCATTCTTAATGCCGCAATCAGACACCATGTGAAAAATTGTTTACCGGTTGACAGTGTGCTTTCAAGGGAGCTGTTGAAGTCTTTGTATGTTGATGACTATGTGTCTGGGGATTGTGATGTGGACAGTGCATTTGCCTTGTGTAAGGATATAAAACTCTGTCTCAGATCAGGAGGTTTCAACATGAGAAAGTGGAGTAGCAATTCAGAAGGTCTCATGCGTTCACTGGAACAAGATGAAGCTTTCAGTGAAGACTTTGCTAAGAGTGGTGGAGATAGTGTTGAAGAAGAAGACGAGAGCTTCTCAAAGTCAGTCTTCAAGCAGACAGGGGCACCCAACGACAACTTTCGGTAGATATCTGTTCGGTGGAGGGTAATTCGCCTTGGGTTTTCGGCGTCGATTAAAGAGTGCACTCGGATTTTCTTAACTAAAACGTGGCCTAAAATATTCACAATAGGGAAATCATAGCCCCTGAGGTTTTCGGGAAGGTCGTAATTGCTGTATTTGGCAGTCAAAAACGACAGCTAGCATTTTCGAAAAGAAAATAGTTCCCTAGAAAGCTCGTGGAAAGCTCATTTCAGCTTGCATTTTCTCAAAGGAAGATTTTGTTCCCTAACATTTTCGAGCAATTAAACTTTCAGCTAGGGAATCCGAACAGATGAACTTTTTCTAGCTTATGAAAACATCACTTTAAACAGACTTCAAACACCACAAGGTACTTAAAAATGCCTTTCTACAGCTTTTGGTTTATTTGGCTCGTTGGGTGCCCCTGAGCAGAGTGCAGAGAAGGAACAGAAGATTCTGGGAATGCTTTGGAACCGTACTCAAGATGAACTGATTTATGATCTGAAC
The DNA here is from genome assembly GCA_016490735.1 of Pachyseris speciosa. Taxonomy (NCBI): domain Eukaryota; kingdom Metazoa; phylum Cnidaria; class Anthozoa; order Scleractinia; family Pachyseridae; genus Pachyseris; species Pachyseris speciosa. The sequence continues at coordinate 551,126 of JAEMWC010000076.1, forward strand.
AAGACGTTGGGGGACAACAACGAGACGATTGATTCTCAGTACAGCCACAAGAAGTTTTGACCCCTTAGGATTGATAGCTCCAGTCATTCTTCCATTCAAGATTATGTTTCAGAAACTTTGCCAGGATAGGAGAGACTGGGATGAGTTGCTTGATGCTGATCTCAATCACCAGTGGTTAGCTACTTTGATGGATCTGAGACAGACTGGGAGAGTGAGCTTTAAGAGATGTTATGCTGAAGGTTTGAGTGGAGGTAAGGTCAAGTCAGTCCAACTTCATTGTTTTGCAGACTCATCAGAAAAGGCTTATGGCGCTGCAGTCTACATGAGAGTGGAGTATGAGTCAAAGGTTCAATGCCAGTTAGTATCTTCAAAAACCAGAGTTGCTCCATTGGCCAGGCAAACTATCCCTCGCCTAGAGTTGCTGTCAAACCTTACTGCGTCTAGATTGTTGATGAGCGTGAGTCAGGCTTTAGAGGGTGTGAGAATTGACAATGTATTTAACTGGACAGATTCTATGATTTCGTTGTGGTGGATCACAAACACCGATAAGGAGTACAAGCAGTTCGTCGAGAATCGAGTGTCTGAGATAAGAAGAAATTCGCCACCTGAACAGTGGAGGTACTGTCCCACTGCAGAAAACCCAGCTGACATAGCGTCGCGGGGAATCAAGGCTACTGAGCTGAAGGAATGCAGCTTGTGGTTACATGGACCCGAATTCCTGACTAAGGATAGTGAACAGTGGCCAGTTCAACCGGCAAATGTACAAGCCAGAGAGGGGTTATGCGAACTGAAATCATCTAAACCAGCTGTTTCCAGCTTAGTCACCACGTGTATTGAAGGCGAAGAAGGGGAAGAAACGAGTTTAGAAGACGTTGTCAAGCCAGAGAACTTTAGTTCTGTTACAAAGTTGATAAGAGTTACTGCGTTAGTGTTGTTGTTTATTGAGAAATTGAACAGGACAAGGTCGAGGGAAAGAATGGAAGATTCTGCCAGATTGTACAGACAAGCCGAGAACATGTGGATTAAGCACGTTCAACAAGAGATCCTGAACAGTGACAAGTATTCACAAATGAAGTCAACGCTAGGACTTTATCAAGACGAAGATGGGATACTACGATGTCAAGGAAGAATAGGTCTGTCATCCCTACCGTACGATACGAGATTTCCGATACTGTTACCGAGAGGTCATCATTACACGAAACTGGTGATTCTCAAGTGTCATGATCAAGTGATGCACAACGGAGTGGCAGAGACATTGGTTCAAGTTCGGTCCAAGTATTGGATTGTCAAGGGCAGACAAACAGTGAAGAACATAATCAGCAAGCGTGTGGTATGCAAGAAACTGGAAGGTCGCCCGTATGGAATGCCACCTACCCCTCAACTACCTGGATTTAGATTATCGGACGAGTTTGCATTTTCAAGTATTGGAGTTGACTTTGCAGGCCCAGTTTATGTCAAGGACATTTATCACAAGAGTGGTGACATGAACAAGGCATACATCATGCTGTATACTTGTGCTTCCCGTCTTGCAGTTCATCTAGACCTCGTTCCGAGATTGACAACCGAAGCGTTTGTGAGAAGTTTTAAACGGTTTATTGCCAGACGAGGTGTTCCAAAGCTCGTAGTGTCTGATAATGGATCCACCTTCAAGAGTGGAGAGCTAAAGAAGCTGCTCGCAGAACACAACATACAATGGAAGTTTAACGTCGCTTTAGCCCCTTGGTGGGGAGGATTTTTTGAACGTCTGGTTAGATCAAAAAAACGCTGTTTGAAGAAAACCTTAGGAACCGCACGAGTCAGTTATGAGGAACTGCTCTTTGTTGTTGTTGAAATAGAGGGAATACTAAATTCAAGACCCTTGACGTACGTGGATGATGAATTGCGAGATCCTCTGACGCGGTCGCAACTGATTATTGGTCGCCGACTGTTGAGTACAGAAGAAAAAACTGGTGGACCTCGCTCGGAAACGTCACAGGCGGCAACTGAATTGTCACGACGTGCGAAATATCTGACAACTGTTCTTTCACAGTTTTGGAGACGTTGGCTGAAGGAATACTTGACTGAGTTACGTGTTCATCACAATTGCCACTTGAAGAACAGACAGCCAGCCGTAAATGTTGGAGAGGTCGTTTGCATTCACAAGGATAAGACGCCGAGGCAGTTTTGGAATATGGGAGTTGTCAAATCCCTCATTACAGGACGAGATGGATTTCACAGAGGAGCTGTGGTGAAAACTCGTAGTAGAGATCGCGTCCTCGAGGTCACAAGACCCTTGAAGAAGCTGTATTCTGTAGAAGCTGGATCAGGAGTACGGGAACTTCAGAACAGGAACACTGATTTTCCTATAACCTTTGTAGGAAATGCTGAACAAGAAAATATTGCTGAACATTAAGGATATCAAGATAGAGACAATGAACCTTTTTTTTCTGTTAATGTCGTTACGAACTTGAGTCGTCATTCAGTTGATTGACCAATGTCAATCAAGGAGGGGAGTGTGTTAGAAATTAATTTTTGCACATAATTACGTGTGGCGGGAAAAGATGCCACGTGATCTAGAAGAACATAGCTTGAGTTTAGATTGCTGTTGGAGTGTAGAGTGTAGCATTGAAAGATTGAAATATCGGTGAAATTTTGAAATATCGTGTAGAAGCCGGGGAAATTCGTCTGTCTTTTGAGTGAAGCCGTATTGTCGAAAACTGGAAATTGTGAAGAAATCAATTATTCGAGGAAGAGCGAAAAATAAACATCCTAAAATTTACAACAGCACGTGATGAGTTTCTGGTTGAAGGGGATCATATGTTGGTCTATATATTTGGATTTATCTTTATTTTTGGGCACTGTACTGCACTGCATTAGCTGGTGATGGGTACTCTCTTTGGCGCCACGAAGGCGAGTCGCAATGTCCTCGATGGTAGACATGGGATAGTTCTCACTGAGAATCGCCTTGTTTAAGTCCTTCGGGTCCAGACATATTCGCTCTGCAAGTACTACAACCGTGGGAGGCGTACCCTTTTGCCTGTATTAAAAACCTGGCGAAGCAATCCGCGTTCGTTCACCTGCTGGAATATGGAAGCGAGCTGAATGTCTCAGAGAAGTTGCTCCTAGGTCGTATGAGTTCCTAGTTGATGGTCAAGTTACCCGACGAAATCGCAAGGACATATGGCATACTAGCGAACCTCAGCTCACGCGGGCGTTTGATGAATTTGAACCGGTTGCCCAGCTTGATTCTGTTGTGTTCCGATCCCGTTGGTTAGACCTCGGGCCTCATCCAAGTTGAACCCACGATGCTGTCTCCTGTGGCTGAATCCTCAACGCCTTACTCTGTGTCGGAATCTGTGGCGCCATCTTCTGAAGCTGAGGATGTTGGCGTGTCGAGTACGAGATCCACAAGACAGAGAAGACTTCCAGAACGTTTCAAGTATTATGTTATGTTATGTTTTGTTATTTATTATTTTATTTATTATTTTTCAAGCGAAGATGCGTCGTTCTTTTTTTATATTAACTCATTTATCTTTTTTCAAGGGAAGATGTGCCGATAGCCATTATCATAAGTGGTTGCGTGAATGCCCCACGTGCTGCCTGCATATATTTAGCTGCATTATTTATGCGGCGTCGTTTTCTCGGTGCCTTTAAAACTCTGTACTTTTCAACCTGTCAGGATCTACAGAACCAGTAAAAGTTTAAACGTTACACACTGCTCCCTTAAAGGACCCTCCTACAACCTCCCTATGCATAGTAGTACTAAAATGCAGTAATGGTTCTTACCAGACTTTCTCATTTGCAATATTAATTACCTCCAAAAAATTATTGTAAACAATACCTACCTGTGGAAAGGACTGAACAGACCAAAGCACAATTGCGATCCACTGAGCGTTTGGTGCAGCATTTTCGACCGCAAATTCCGGAATAATCACAGCAATCCAGATCAAAAAACAGCCTGCTCCATAGAATAACTTCATTTGCACAGCATGCTTAGAGTAAAGCCAGAACTGCACGAGAATGACAAACTCTAGAATGGGCATGTACATCGCCGATATTTTTGTATACAAAGGTAATGGTTCACCAGAAAACGCGAAGAAGAAATTGACTAAAGAAGCCGTAAAGTTAGCAGTTGCCCACAGAATGCTTAGGCCCTCTACCGAACGTCGTCTTCTATTCTTCCTTATTTGAGGTACCAAAACAACGAACCACAGAGTGGTGCTTATATAGCCACAGACGTTCGCAAACCAGCACGCGGCTTTTGGCCATGTCTGGCGACAGTTGACGTAAAGAACATTTATAGCCATTGGCCTTATTTGTCTCTCAATGCGACAGAGCTTTGACGAAGCAAAGACATGTACAAGGGATTCGCCACGTTGAATAGAACAAACCGGAAGTTACATGATGGATTCTGGGAATTGAACTGACCCGCTGTGAGTGGTGGGGTAGGGAGGAGCAGGGGATGGGTAGAAGGGTTTTCCATTCGATTCATACAAATACGCGCGCTTATCGCAAGAAATGTTTCCGGAATAACCTGAGATCCCATTTTCTTTTCCAGCTGGTCATCTATTCTGTACACAATGTTTTCTTTTGCCATCAAGTCAGTGTTTAATGTGCCAATGAGATTTCAACTTTCGCTAAATATTAATAGAAAGCGCATTAGGATAACAACCGGAGAATCTTCAAAGCTGAACATATAGATTTCCCCTGTAATGATTGTGAAGAACTGTCCTGAAACTCTTGGCTCTGAAGTAAATAAACTGAAGTGAATAAGAGAGAATAAGAGCAGGGAAATCTAATGGCTATGACAAAGAAGCAGACGAGAGAGAGAAGGAATTTGGAGGATTTAACGGTATTTTTCTGCCTTAATGAGAGGACGATGATAACAGGCCCTGGGTTGATGTCTGACTGTGTCACTTGATTTAAATGTTACTTTATAATTCTGTCGACTCTTGACCATTATGAGTAATGTGAGAATGTAAACCAGGATACTGACACCATGTGGAATGGAATTGAACCGTACACTGGGCTGATTCAAATGTTCCTTAACTCCAATAGCCATTCCAGCACTTCCCCGCAGACAAGTGACCTTGACATATGACCTTAACGGTCTGCGACACGATCGGCGTCATGATCGGCGATCGGTCTGCGTCACGTTGCAAACATATGGAAACATTTTTCCCCGGCGTCTGCGGCGGTCTGCGGCACACGGTCTGGGTGATCGGGAAAGTAGTACCCAGTTCAGTCTCTGCTAAAAGACACCTCACCCAGGGGACTTGCAAAATTCCCTGACCCCCGGGGAAATTCCTCAAGTTTGCTTGACTGATTTTAGAATCCCCTTGGTTATCCCGGGGGTCGACCCCACGGGAAAGACGATGATATGTGCATAAGGACACTTTAATACCCGGTTGGAAAGGGATCTCGAACGAGAGCCTGGTAACAAGACAGTTCGCCGCCATATTGGAAACGTGCTGTATTCTGCATTACTACCCGGGTGAAAGGTACAAAGAATCTTTTTATTTCTAGGAAGGAAAACATGATAGAATGCGACAGTTTGCATTGCAGTGCGAAGTGGTACCACTTTTCGTGTGCAGGGATTGATATAAAGAATGTGCCAGAGGGAGGAATGACTGTACATTTCCTGCCGGAAAAGGTGAAGACATAATGGACTGCTTTGTTTCCTTTTATGGTGATGTGTCCTGAATGAAGCTAGAAAATTTGGCACTTGTTCTATGTGAAAATTTGTTCACCAAACGATGAAGTATTCAAAAATAAATGTCAATCATACTTCTGAAAGTAATACTGCGGGTTTAGACAGAGTTGTTTTGTCCCCTGTATGTGGGGGATTTTCCTCACTTTGGTAGGGATTAGACCCGAAAATAAAGCCCCTGTATGTGGGGCATTATCCTTGTTTGGGTTTGCTCTGTGGCTAATGCCCGATGTTTTCCCGGGGTGGGGAGGGGGGGGGGGGGAAGATAAAATAAGATAACTTTATTTCATCACGGTAAAATTCATCAGTAAAAATAAAACAAAATCCTATGCCTAATTAATTACTAAAAATAAACTGCTTTACATGAATGCCGTGTCTGAGAAAAGAGTACAAATCCAAGTTCATAAAGGAAAGCGTCAAGGGACTCTGCTTGCCGTACATCATAAGGTAAACTATTCCACAGTACCGCACCGCTATAGCTTAAACCGTTTTTGAGAAAATTAGTGCGGGGCAATGGAACAGTAAGTTTGTACCCAGAGTCGCTCAGAGAATAGCTTATTACATCATTTCGTAATGCAAATAGATTGCTTAGATAAGCGGGAGTGAGACCATGTAGAGACTTAAATACCGTTATGGCCTACTGCATCTGCCTTTGAGTGCTTAGTTTTCGCCAGCCAAGTTTGGCGTATAAATCATCCACATTAGAGTCAAAATTGGAAAAAGTCAACACACGAGCAGCGCGGTTTTGTAGTTTGTGCTATTTATTTGAGAGCGTTATATTTTAGGTATCCCAAACAACACTGCAGTAATTGAAATGCGGCAAAACTAAGCTATTAAAGACAGAGTGCTGAGTCCCTGGAGGGACAAAAGAACGGATACGTTTTAGAGCCCCAATACCAGATGAAATAGCTGGTCAATGTGAGTATTCCGAGAGCGGTTTTCATCAATATAAACGCCAAGAGATTTTACAGAGCTCACTTGATCAATGGGCACACCATCTAGGCAAAGACAAGGCGCCCTTGGTTAAGTGCGCAACCTTTGCCTCGATCCTATAAGCATGAATTCCGTTTTGGTGGTATTTAGTGCAAGTTTGTTGGAAATAAGCCAATTATTGACTAAATCAAGGTCCCTATTCAGAGTCTCATTAATGACATTTATATCGTTATGTACAAAAGTCAACTGCGTGTCATCTGCGTACATTCTCGGACAAGAACTTGACAGAAAATTTGGCAAGTCGTTAACATTGAGTGAAAATAATACAGGGCTTAAAATTGTCTCTTGCGGGAGTATCAGATAGAGCACCATTAACAAAGCATTTCTGTTGACGACTATCCAAATAAGACTTAAGACGAAATCCGCTAGAAAATCGAGCAATTTCAGGTTTTAGTGGACAAAAATCTGGTACCATAATAATTTTAAGTATTTTACAGTAATTTTTACATTTTCTTAAAGCTAAATACATAATTGCCTAAAATAACACCGAAAACAATTTCCCATGGTAACGAGAGAAAAAAAATTTCAAAGTTTAGAGAACTTGTGCAAACACAGGCAAAATTTCATAATCAGTTTCATTTCACCAGTACTTTCAAGTGGTTAATACATTACTTCAACATTTGTTTTCGAAGTTTGGTGTTGCTTGAAATGATTTTGTTTTTGAGAAAAAATTTAAAACAGTCGTACAGAAGTTGCAATACGATGAAAATAATCTTGGTACAAGGTTAGTGTCCATTTGTTACTCGAACTTCTGGTGGATTCCGTCTTAAACCAATCAACTCACAGATACGAAAGATAATCAATTTAGATAATTCCGTGGTCGACTGTATCAAATGCCTTCTTTAAGTCTAAGAAAACAACGGCATTTACATTTCCTTGGTCGATGTTATAAGCCTAACTATTGGTAACCTCGAGCAAAGCTGTGGCTGTCTTCGTTCTGGCAGGAAATATCAATAACGCTAACTCCTCTGTTAAAAAACACATCCATTCCTGCCAGAACGAAGACTACAAAGGCATTGAGGTCAAGATAATCATGAGTGAAAACGACCCCGCTAATCTACGCCTCTATGAAGCATTTTACATTAGAAAGTACAAGCCCACACTCAATTCCCGAGAAGAATGTACTGAATTCGCAGACCTTCTATTTTAATATTCTATTTTATTCCTAGCGCTTTTAGAGGTCCTTTGTTTAGAGACACTCCATCATTAGAGCTTTGTATTCTACTCACAGTTTATTTCTATAGCTTGCATACATACGTCACATCTTTTACACATTTCACCCTACACCCTCTTTGCATATATATAGCACGCGCGGAATATTTTCTCATCCCTGATGATGCCGTTGATCGGCGAAAGCTTGGATTTTAGTTTTTACTTTTAAACAGCAGTTTTAGGCCTCAATCGAACATTCTATACATTAGAAATCAAGTTATTTTCAGAAAGGTATGCATGAAGTTGGTCATACATGTAGATAATCGTTTCAAATACCTTAGCCACAACGGGAATAATTGAAATTGGACGATAATTATTAATGTTAGCTCGTTCGTCCTGTTTCTTGCTTTTGAACATTTCCAGTCCTCAGGGAAAATACCAGTCAATAGGCGATTTGCATGATGGCGTCATTTTGCTACAACTACCAGAATCCTTCAGTTTCTTTTCTTTGTCTTGCTAATTCTGGCAATTGTTTTTAAACCCCACCGTGGTTTAAAAATTTGAATAATAAAGGAAAAACGACAGGAATTGTGGTAGTTGTAGTAAAATGACGCCATCATGCAAATCGCCCATATTGATCGATTAAAGAATTCACAAAGAGAGCAATCAGAGTACTCCCTAAGGAGCCTCGCAGATATTTTGTCCAAACCTGTGGCCTTTGATTTGCATAATTTGGACAAAAGAGAACGGACTTTGTTGTTGTCAGTAGGTTGAATGTCAAACATCTTATCTGTTCTTGTGACGTATTCTAAATGACTGTTAATAGTATTCTCGTCAGAGCGTATCTCATTGGCAAGAGTTAGCCCCCCGGGACGTTAGCCCAATGGATGAGAAATGTTCATTGAAGGCATCAGAAAGCTGTTTCAAATTCGATATGTAATGACCATCCAACTTAACTTCCTTTACAGATAGATTGCTTGCTTTCTTATTTGTCAGTTCGTTGATAATTTGCCAAGTCTTACGAGAATTTCCTTTGCTATCGAAAAAAGCACTTTTAAAATATAATTCTTTTACAGTAACAGGTGCATTATACCGACGAAATCACTTCAATCTATTCAAGTCTACATTAGGTTAAGTTTAGTTGTCACCTCTCAAGGCGCTCTTTTGTGAACACGGAGCAAATGTGGAAAATAATTAGAAATTCAAAGCTTGGAGAACTACATCGAGAATCCAGTACAAGCCTGTTCAATCGGTTACGGTGATCGGATCGCATTCAAACGGTTGGAAGTTTGGAAAGTATCCTGTAAACTCTATACCTTTCTTCAAGAGACCTCTTTAAGTCACCTTAGTGACTAAAAGAGCTGGCAGATCCCAAATGAAAAGAGTGGGAACGAATAGTAATTTGGAAGGTCTTTCTTTGCGACCTCATCTACACTGAGACGGCTTACTAGCTGCAATGCTGTAAACAGTACTGTGCGTGTGACGAAACGTGCAAATGTAGTTTCGTTTTGATCGTTTTGTATGAACCCAGCAAACTTCACGAAATGCTCTTAGCAAAAACAAGCAAAACAAAGTGATGAGTGCCGGAACAGTATTGGAGCAGTCATGTGCTTTGTCTTAATTTACCAAAGAATTCGGCGTAGCCGACAATATTCCGACGGTAACATTCTCGAACTTGAGAAAGATAACAAGGTAACTTATTTCCAATGTTTACTGTAATTACTCTGTTACTCTCATTTGGTGATCAGAAGAGCACCGTATCGCTGAACCAGCAGTTAGCCCAGGTATAAGAGGCTTTTACAAAGCTTAACGCACAAGTTCAAAACATCAAAGAGAGTTTACAGACAACCAATAATTAACATGTCCAGCATTAGCAATCCATGGGATGCGAGAATCTCCATGGACTCAGAAATGTCTACCCTTTCAGAACAGGAACGGAACGTGACGTGTTACAGCAAGGCCGATAACGATACTGACGTGATCGATACCATTGCTGTTCCAGGCAATAATCGATACCAGGAAGCAGTTTGGGCACATTTTCGATACTTGCAACTGTGTTCATCCTATTGCTATTCCTGTCAACTTCAACTACAAAATGAGTAAAAAGATGAAAATGAATCACATATGTGACATGCGAATTACACAAATGAATGTACAGTGTGACCCGCCCAGTTAATCGATCAACTTAAGCAAAGCTCTATACATTTATGATCTGGGAAGAACAATAAATCATGACACTGGACTTTTTCAGAGTTGAAAAGGTTTTTGACAACTTTTTAAATAACGCTGTACTCTGGTTGTCGCAATATGAACAAAACGCGAACCCTCGCGTAATACGCCGAGTAGCTAACAGAGAGCACAGAATATTCATTTATTGTTTTATTTTTCTTGATAAAAAGAGGATAGCCATCTATTTCTATTTCCGAATCAGAAATAAGTGCTAGGTAACGTAATTATTCACATTAATTTGTATAAAACTCTATTTTAGTTGTCTAGATAAAATAATTAAATATAAATTCCTATAGAACTCTACTTCATATCCGCTTTACAGCCATATAATCGGTAACTACCACATCTTGACAATCTTCATAATGAGAATCGAAAAGTTTATGAATAAAGTTATCCCACAAAACGAATCATGATTCCTGTAAAGAATTGTTTTCACCATGTTTTCAGCAGAACAAAAGAAGCCTGAGAAACTTCCTTCCTAAAACATTAGACTGAGGACGTGTTTAAACGTATTCTTTTTACATTTACTGTAAAACGTTTTGACTTCAGTCATGGATTAAAACAGAAATAAAAATCTACATCTTCTGTACTAATATTTTTGTCGTACGCAAGAAACGCTTTCTATACACGACCATATAAATTTGCTACGTTGACGGATTAACCACATGATCTGCAGGGTTATTTTACCAACTTCTTCGTTATTCATCTGCTTATTCACGTGTCAACCACGTGGACTGCACGGGTTGATCGGCGCAGCAGCTGTCGAACCACGCCAATAACGAGTCAGCAAAGTGCATGCGGCCCTCACGGTGATTCCGATACAAAAGCGCGCCAAACAGCACAATGGCGACCACAAGTGGCGCGAAAATTCCCCACGCGAGGTGTGTGTTCACGCAAACGCATACACTGAATACCGCAATCGCGAGAAGCAGATAACCGAGAAAAAACAGTTGATAGCTTGGGATGTCGCGTATTCTGGCGCGAAACCCGAAATTTGGTCTGACAACAGTACAGATGGAGGCCATCTCCTCTACAGAGGTTCTATCGACTTCTACTGAGCTTCCGGGATCGCCCATCAGAGGGAATTCTTCACAGTCGTTGGCTTCCAGGGCTTCTTCGTTTGAATTCCCAAGACTGCCATATGAAGCACCCATTACTGTGGTGTTCCGGGGTTGAGGTTTGGGATACCAGATCACCTAAAACAACCAAGTGAAGGTAAAAAACCAATACAGCGCTCCCCAGCAGCGTTCTGTGAGGCAAGTCATATGAAATACAAAGCAAGACTGAGGTTGAACCCCAAATGTTAGGAGGGACCTGGGGAGAGGGTGGAGCACAATCTCTCGCCCCATTGCTCCTCTTCCCACATTTTCGTTCAGAGTTGCAGGCAGAGGAGGCTGTGTTTTACACTACCACAGGACATTCTCAGGCTTATGCATCAGACTAAAAATGATGCCCCTTAAAACTCGAGCAGGCATGTGCTATACGTGGATTAAGTCCCCACACTCAACTCTCTTGCCCTGTTTCAAAGCTTCATTTTTCAGAACTGTTAAGACCACACAGTGCAGAAACCATAAATTTTAGGGTGCACATACTTGTTTCTTTCTACTTTACCATTGATATATATTTATACACAATTCCTCAGTTACTTTTGTCATCTATGCTTCATATGTTTCTACCTTAAAAGTATGATTCACTGTTAATGATGTCACTAGCTGGCTTTCAACTTGAATATTTTGCCCCTTTGCAGACTACATACCAGCATTATTTTCTTTTGTGATGGTTATAAACCCCAAACTATTAAATTTTGCGTGGAATCAGCCAATTGATCAGTCCATCAATCAATCAGTCAGCCAGTCAGGTAGGCAGGCAGTCAGTCAGTCAGTCAGTCAATCAATCAGTCAGCCAGTCAGTTAGGCAGTCAGTCAGTCAGTCAGTCTGTCAATCAATCAATCAATCAGGCAGGCAGGCAGGCAGGCAGGCAGGCAGTCAGTCAGTCAGTCAGTCAGTCAATCAGTCAGTCAGTCAGGCAGGCAGGCAGGTAGCCGGGAAGTCAATCAATCAATCAATCAATCAGTCAATTACTCAATCAATCAGTCAGTCAGTTTAAGTAAAGTATGTTAATATATTCTTCTTAATTATCATATTTAACTTAGCTGAAGATTATTTTAAGAGCCAGAATATTTATGTAATCGTGTTAATAAATCTGTTCTGCTTTATTTTATTGTAACTTGTAATATTGGTGCTGAAAAGCCCTTTTAGGGAGCAAATATAAACGTATGTATGTATGTATGTATGTATGTATGTATGTATGTATGTATGTATGTATGTCTGTCTGTCTGTCTGTCTGTCTGTCAGTCAGTCAGTCAGTCAATCAATCAGTCAGTCAGCCAGTCAGGCAGGCAGTCAGGCAGTCAATCAATCAATCAATCAATCAGTCAGTCAGTCAGTCAGTCACTCAGGCAGGCAGGCAGGCAGTCAATCAATCAATCAATCAATCAATCAGCCAGTCAGTCAGTCAGGCAGTCAGTCAGTCAGTTAATTCAGTCAGGCAGGCAGTTAAGGTGGTCAGTCAGTCAGTCAGTCAGTCAATCAATCAATATAGCATGGGGAGTGGTTGCCCAAAATTCTGCATCAAGGGCTCAACGTTGAAGCATTCCAGATCAAATTGGAGGAGAAAGATTGCTTAATCACCAAAGTTGCATAAACCTTCACACTGATTCCTTCATTAGAACCTGATTGAACCCAAGTTGCATCAACCTTCACACTGATTCATTCATGAGAACCTGATTGGCCTGCACTGGTTTTTCTGGGGGGTTATTTTGTACAAAAATCTCACAAACACAGTCTTACTGGAAGACCTCCCCACCTGTAAGATCGCTGTCTTAGTTTAACCTATTTGTTAATCAAATTCCATTTCCCATTATGTTTCATTCCATACCTTGTCTCACTACACCTCATAACATCCCACAGATAACATCAGGTTTAGAAACTATCTTGCATATCACAAAACCAAAGTTTTCTGGCTTTAGGTCATACAGCTCACCTGAATGCCATTGATATAAGGCAGTGTACTTGAGAAATATATCATGATAACATATTGTGATGGCAACAGCAGAAGATAGTTTGCCAAGAAATCTGCAGTTTTACCCATAAGCCTCAGAACAACTGAGGGTGTGGCTTGACCACTTGTTGTCCGGAGGCGCATGTTCAAAATTACCTGAAATATGTAGGTAAACAAGCATTGATTGAACATTATTTTTAAACCCACTCACTCAAATAATCCAAGGGTTAAGGCTAACAGGCCACCCAAAATGAAAGGCTTGGTTGAGATTTTGGGACAAGACTTTTTCTAGCATTTCTGAGTCAAAGACTCAGCCACATGCCATTGGAGTCTTCTGCCTCCCCCACTCCTTGGTGGAGGACCTATAAGACGTACCGGTAGGTATGGTAACATCTTTCATGTGTTAAGTGTTACTCTGTCTTCTGTCATGTAATTACTCAGTAAATAGTTTGAAATAAAATGAACTGAACCGAACTGAACTTACAACCTTATAAACAGGATCTTCAAAAGCTCCTAACACCCTACACAATTCATCAGTTAGTTTTATCATCTATGCCACATACTTTTCTACCTTAAAAGTATGATTTACTGTTAATGGTATTACCAGCCAGCTTTGAACTTGAATATTTTGCCTTTTTGCAGACTACATACTTGCGTTATCTTCTTTTGTGATGGTTAGAAACCCCAAACTATTTCTGTAGAATCAGCCAATCAATCAATCAATCAGTCAAGTCAGTCAAGCAGGTGGTTGGTCGGTCACTTAGTCAATCAATATAGCATGGGGAGTGGTTGCCCAAAATAGTACCATTTCAACTGAATAATAGCACTGAGAATGCATTTGTACAGGGTTAGCCTCCATCTGAAGTGAATATATTCACAAATTCCAGCGAGAAGATGACCTGTTTACAGCTGTCTATTTTTTAATTTTCAAATTTGTGGCACCTTCCCGCCGGCGGGTATTTGACTGTGAATATTTTACTTAAGGTCGAGGTTAACCCTGTATGGATCCTGTATAAGCCTGAATTTTTTTCGGGCTTTATTTTCACTACTGCTTAAGTAGTGTTCATAACTGTGATGATGACTCGCATATTCATTCAGGAATTTAAAAATGTTGGTTTTTGAGTAGAGGGGAAAACTGGAGTATTGTGAGAAAACCTCTTGGAGCAGAGAAGAGAACCAACAACAAACTCAACCCACATGCCAGTAATTATGATGTTGACTCTGGGAATTGAACCCGGGTGACATATATTGGTGGGAGGCAAGTGCTCTCATAAATACTCCGATTTGCTGCTCCCTTAAAGGGCACTCCTGCAACCTCCCTATGTATAGTGGTACTAAAATGCAGTTATGGTTCTTACCATACTTTCTCATTTGCAATATTTATTTATTTATTTTGCCACACCACAAATAATATTAATATAATGAAAACAAAAAAGATAGAATGAATAGAGGTAACAATGGCGAGGAGGCCTAAAGGAAACTGTGTAGCTTATGTTAATTAGGCCTCAGTTATTGTTTTACAAGATGAAATTAAAAAAGAAGAACATGACCACAGATACAATTACAAGCTTCAAATAAAGTAAATACTTAAACACATTTATGTAAAACTACTAATAGTTATTACAAATAAACGCCTTAAATGCTTTTTTAAAGGAGACAGGGGAGGATGAGTTTACAATCTTGCTATTTAAGGAGTTACAATTTTGGTCCTTGGAAAAAAAACAGAAAATTGTTTGATCTTAGTCCGACAGAAAGGGAAACGATATGAATGAGAGTTTCTTGTATGATATGAATGGATTTGTCTCTGTAACGTCAATTTACAATCAAATTTTAAAGGAAGAGTTCGGTTTCGATAGGAGTACATGAATAAACCTAGTTGCGGTCAGTGTAAAACGCAGACTGCAGACCGGGGGTAAAATGCAGACTGCAGGCTGCAGACCAGGGGTAAAATGCAGACTGAGGGTAAAATAAAATATTAATAATAAAAAACACGAGGATCAAATCTGGATCAAATGAAGACTTCAATGTTTTCGTACGTACCCATAATTTTTTTCCAAAATCCCGAAAACTCAAACTAAATGGCATTTCCTAGCCTTAGTCAAACATTATATTATCAACCTCGAGTTCTTGAACTTCCCATTTTGTTGAACCAAGCTAATTGCATTCTATGCATCTCACCTTTTTTTCTTTGTTTACGTGTGAGCCATTTTGAATTTTGTTTACGCGATCAGGTCTGGGACCGACCAACTCTCCATCCTGTTTTCATCGACAAAAAAGTCTTAATAACGTTCAAACCACCACGTGTCTTAGTTGCTTCAAATGGCCTTGGAATTGTTCGGAACGCAAGGCAAGCAAAACACGAGAGCACAACAACAGGGCAAGCTAAACTTGTAGGTATCAAGCCTAGTTTGTGTGAGACATTCAATCTTTGTACTGGACTTTAATATACATGTATCAAGAGGTTTGTGAGGTATTTGCTGAAAGGTGACAGTCGGCTATCCAAACACGAGAAATTATAACAACATTTCAGTGCGTTCTCAAATAATCATTAGTATGACCATTTTGATAGAAGAGTCAGATGCTAAAACTCGACCTACAAAATTCAACTTCATTTAATCAATCAAAACATCAGTAAATGTAAACCATTCTAAAGCAATGACTCGTGTTTTATTATTAATATTTTATTTTACCCTCAGTCTGCATTTTACCCCTGGTCTGCAGTCTGCAGTCTGCATTTTACCCTCAGTCTGCATTTTACCCCTGGTCTGCTGAGTCTGCAGTCTGCATTTTTCCCTCAGTCTGCATTTTACCCCCGGTCTGCAGGCTGCATTTTACACTGACCAACCTAGTTGTAATAGGTGATAAAGATTGGATCAGTATGTGCATAGAAATGGGTTTTAGCTATAGTTCTCACTACTCGTTTCTGTAGAATTACAAGACGAACAAGGTTAGTTGTTCTGTAAGAAGAAGCCCAAACTAAGTTGCAGTAAAAAAAAGTATGGATAGACTAATGAAAAATATAATGTTGGTAAAGATTTTGTCGACAGGTAGAAACTAGATTTATGAATTATTCCAATAGACTTTGAGACTTCGTTGGCCACATGTGAGATTTCGGATTTCTAATTTAAATTTTCATCTGGGATTACTCCCAAGAAA
The DNA here is from genome assembly GCA_016490735.1 of Pachyseris speciosa. Taxonomy (NCBI): domain Eukaryota; kingdom Metazoa; phylum Cnidaria; class Anthozoa; order Scleractinia; family Pachyseridae; genus Pachyseris; species Pachyseris speciosa. The sequence goes on from JAEMWC010000076.1 coordinate 567,406, forward strand.
ACTGTTTCTTTTACCTGATCAAGTTTATGGTCATTTAATAAAAGTTGAATATCATGACTTGTACGTTTTTGACTTGGTTTAAATACTATAAATTTAGTTTTTTTTTAGGTTTAATGAGAACTTGTAACTCTGAACCAAATTGACAATTTATTTAGCTCAGTCAGAATGTTAGCCAAGCAATATCTGCATCCTTACGAGACAAAAAAAACGTTGGTATCATCAGCAAATAATATCAATTGTAATAATGTACATGCATTGTTTATATCGTCGATGTAAAGCAGGAAACATAAAGGTCCTAAAATAGAAATTTGCGGAACACCACACGAAATATTGGTAAGTGAGGAAACATGACCGTTGTACGTATTCAACAAATTATTGTAAACAATACCTACCTGTGGAAAGGACTCAACAGACCAGAGCACAATTGCGATCCACTGAGCGTTTGGTGCAGCATTTTCGACCCCAAGTTCCAGACTAATCACAGTGATCCAGATCAAAAAACAGCCTGCTCCACAGAAGAACTTCATCCGCACGGCATGCTTAGAGTAAAACCAGAACTGGACGAGAATGGCAAACTCTAGTATGGGCATATACACCGCCGATATTTGTATATACATTGGTAATGGTTCAGCAGAAAACGCGAAGAAGCAATTGACTAAAGAAGCCGTAAAGTTAGCAGTTGCCCACAGAATGCTTAGGCCCTCTACGGAACGTCGTTTCCAGTTCTTCCATATTTGCGGTACCAAAACAACGAACCAGAGAGTGGCGCTAATGTAGCCACAGACGTTTGCAAACCCGCACACGGCTTTTGGCCATGTCTGGCGACAGTTGTGGTAAAGAACATTTATAGCCATTGGCCTTACAGTTACTTGTCGGTCAATGCGACAAAACATTGCCGAAGATGTACAAGAGATTCGCCATGTTGAATGAAAGAAACCGGAATGGACTGACCCGGTGTGGGTAGTGGGGGTAGGGAGAAGAAGGGGATGGATAGGATAAACATAAGAGAATTAATCCCCCATATAGGTCCTATCCCCATCATACCTATATGGGGGATTAATTCTCTTATGTCTATCCTCTCTTGTTCACACAGATAGGCACGCATATCGTAAGAAATTTTTCCGGAACAACCGGAGATCCCATTTTATTTTCCAGCTGGTCATCTATTCTGTACGCAATTTCTATGTTTTTTTTTTGCCATCAAGTCAGTGTTTAATATAACAACTGGAGAATCTTCAGAGCTGAATATATAGATTTCCCCTGCAATGATTGTGAAGAACTTTCCTGAAACTCCTGGCCCTGAACTAAATAAACTGAGCTGAATAACCTGAATAACAGCGAATAAGAGCGGGGAAATCTAATGGCTATGACAAAGAACCAGACGAGAGAGAGAAGGAATTTGGAGGATTTAACGGTATTTTTCTTGGGAGCGCGATGATAACAGGCCCTGGCTTGATGTCTGAGTGTGTCGCTTGCTTTAAATGTTACTTTAAAATTCTGTCGACTCTTGACCATTATGAGAAATGTGAGAATTTAAACCAGGACTGATACTGACAGCATGTGGAATGGAACCGTACTATGGGCTGATCCAAATGTTCCTTAATTCCAATAGCCATTCCAGCACTTCTCCGCGGGCAAGTGAAAGACAGTCGTGGCATGTACTTAGCACAAGCACTGAAGCAGCATGTTTTGATCTTATTACCGGAGTTACCCTGTGCACTGCGGTCAATATGTACTACAGTAAAAGCCCGCATATAAGAACCCAGAATTTTCACTGTTAGGCTAAACTTTTCGATTTAGACCTCCTTTACATAACAACCTGTTTGGGCTAGAATTTCAAAGAAGGTTCTTATTTACCAAATAGAGTCAACAGTCAACAGTCGTTTTCTGGTCAGACTGTAGCCAAAATGAACCAAAACTACCCAAAACTCTGTTTCCTGGTTGAGCTTCTCATAGCCTTCTGTTGCTGATGCCTCATATCAGCTTTCGAAGTTCGGGCATGCGCAGAAAGCATAATTTCGAGAATTTGGGATTTTGGAAATTGGGTTTGAAAGTCTCACTGCCCCCTCTCCTTCTACCTTTCGCTTTCTCTCCTCCCCTTTTCTTTCGCTTTTCTTGCCTCGCTTTCTTTCTCTCTTGCTGGGCATTTTCTGGGCTTCCTTTAGGTAGGAAAAGATTTGAGGAAAACGTTTAGGATCATAGGATTAGATGGAAGGAAGTGCAGGTGGGTAGTGGAGCAAGATTTTCACTCAAATTTTCGGGTCAACGTCACTTGATTTTCTTGCGTTTTCTCCGGCCTATTTGACGGAATTGTGCTCATTCGGATATGGTTTAAATCCCCCTAGACATGTTACGTGTTAAAGTTGTGTACGAGCTTTAAAACGGATGACGTCACAAGTGGTACAAGGGACGTGGTTCTGAGTGGCCGCTTTCGCCCCCCTCAGGAGTGAAAGGATTAAAGTGCATATAGGGTTTGTATAAGTGCATATACTGTCATTTTGGAGACGATTTGTGCATAATTTATATAAATGATAAACATGTTTAGCCTAATTTTCTGGTCACGTAAGTATCATTTACATAAGAATCTGTTTAGGCTAACTTGGGAAAATCTCGGTTCTTATTCGCGGGTTTTACTGTGCTGATAAACATTATAATTTGACATTTCTGCGTCTTTGTGGCTTAACCAATTCCTTTTTGAAGTAATCTGCTTGTTTTTCCTAGGGTAAACCAAACGAGATATTAAAAAATAGTTATAAAATCACATAGGAATATATGCATAACAGGATGACCGATGTACTCCTCCATTCAAAGTTTGGTGGGATAAAGCTTCATCGGTACACTTTCCGAATGTATAATACACTGAAATCCTAACTATCCCTTAAAGCAAGCTGGGACATGAGGATTTCGTAGCACGTGTACGGTCTCCAATCCTGTTCCCAATTCATAGCAATCTCAACCTTGTACCAGGTAGGGGAGGGGACGGGGGCATGTGTCAGGAAACAGAGGTCTGTTTCTCAAAAGTCCCGGCAATGTTCTTTTTGAATAATTTTGAACTTGAAACATAAAATCAGTTGAAACTTATCGTAATATTAACGGACAAGTTCTGGCTAGCTTCCAGTAAAACCAACCACCAACCGATGGAAACCAGGTTTGAAAAGTACTTTTGAGGCACTACAATTCGGCTGCCACTTTTGAAAAAACCTAACGTACTGGTAAGTTATTTTAGGCTTTGAGAAACGGAATCCCAGCACGCTGTACCTATTGCAAGTGTTAATAATTAACCAAACCAAACTTAAAAACTCAGTTCGATAAGAATGAAGTATACGCAAGTTTTCTTATATTAATTTATTAATCTCCTTTTTCCTTAGTTAACATCCTTTTCCTTTATCTAAACCATTTCAAAATATTTCACTCTCTTATTTATACAGCTTACTAAAAGAAACAAAACTAAAAGCAGTTTATGTTGTGCTGATACATATATATTTTTCCTAAGGACAAACTGTAATTTTTCCTCTCCAGTTATTTGCTAAATAAGCACTCGATCTTATTGTCCATTCCCAGTGTAGTCTCATGTTTTGATTTTCCTTTGTTACTCTGCAAGCTCTCTATCAGTCACGGGAATGGCCAACAACTTTCAAAAGAGAGAACACACACAACGTAAACTCCAATCGTTTGAGTAGAAGGCCGGGAGTCAACCGTTTGATGACGATAAAATCAAGTCAAGAGGTCTTTCAAAAAATGCACGCTAAATTGTCGGAAATGATTACTAGATTCCAAATTTTGTTTTGAAATATGGATATAACATTCAAGTGTACAAAAAAATCGATGTCATCATCGCCTATTTTCGCTTTTAAATTTCCCGGGCGCGGCCGTTTTGGATTTGATTCGGTGTAATGGTTGCAGCTATTACCAGGAAGCAAATGAAGCAGAAGATCCTTTGTGTCAAACAATAGGGCAACCATTACACGTCATCAAATCCAAAATGGCTGCCGAATTTAAAATCGAAAATAGGCGACGATAATATCCATTTTTTTGAACATTTAAATGTTATATCCACCTTTCAAAACAAAATTTGGAATCTAGTAATTATTTCCTACAATTTAGCACCAATTTGTTGTAAATGTGGAGGTTCCATTTAAGTTTCAAGTTTATCAGTCGCATGATGTAATTCATTGCTCTTTTTCAATGTGTTTAAAGAGAGTTACATCTATAAAAGCTTGTAAAACATGATTTTCCCTTCTTTATTCTGTACGTTATTCTTAGTACAGTGACAATGGTTACATTGTTATATTGTTAACAAAAGGTCTTAGTGTGGGCCTTTGTAAACTCTTCCTGGGAACAATTATTTGGCTGAACGATAGGATGATGTTGATGTTTTTATTTTGCACTGTTTACATAGAATTTACATTGCATTAGTAGAAGTACGTTATAAAACAAAATCAGAATAAAGATAAGAAATTAACGAAATTAAGATGTGCGCAGTGACTAAAGTAGCAGATGCTTCCGGGTTGGTCACTGCCACGTTAAACTAACTGGCATAGACAATAAGCGTAATGAAAATAATTTTACCCAGAGTAAAGGTGCTAAAGTAAACAAGTATAGGTGGATACATGAATCAAATGAAACAATAGAACAAAGAAACTAAAGTAAACTAAATCAATGTATTCTAGGAAACAGATTGCTATGATGTCTCTTATGGTGTGTGTACATAAAACAATGAAAAATATTAATTTTAAATAATAACAAGAATTATCTCGGCCTAGTTTGTGTTATCGGCCTCCGCTCTGGATAACACAAACCGCGGCTTTGATAATTCTCGCTAACATGGTCAACTTCATCCAATAATTGTTACTCATGCTGCACAAGGTGGTGCTATATTATATTCTGTACAAGTCTGTTCAAGCGGTTACGCTGTAAATTCTACCTTTGTTCAAGAGACCTCTTTAAGTCGCCTTAGTGACTAAAAGAGCTGGCACATCCCAAATGAAAAGAGTGGGAACGAATAGTAATTTGGAAGGTCTTTCATTTCGGCTCCACTATGCAGTACAAAATGAGTAGAAAAACCATTAGGTTTGTTTTGGCTGTTTCCGCCGAGCGCAGAAGTAACGATACGTTATGCAAGAACTTCTATTACATTCCAAAATGTCGTGGATAAACTGGAACAGAGCTGAGCGACAGTTTACACTGAATACTGTCAGAACGGAGGCCTGAAAAAACCTGCCAGAAAAAAACCCAGTAGGGAAAAAAGTCGGCAGGAAATCTGGGTAGGATTCATGGCTCAAGCTATGAAAAGCCCATCCTACGAAGGCTACACGGCAGGAAGGTCTTTGCCCTTTACTAGCCATAACGAAACTTGAACTGTCACTAATAAACCAAATATATACTAGAAAAATAACGTGAGCTAGACGAGGTGCCCGGGGGCGGGGGGGGGGGGTGGAATCTGTCATTTAGGTATTTACAAGGGCCTTTCACATTAAAATATTTCAAACACACGTACCTTACGACTGTACTGTTTTCATTTATTGAACGCTACATGAAAATGATGCGAAGACTTCCTGTTTTTGGTATACGAAAGGGGTACCATTAAAACGGGTAAGGGGTCGGACCTCGGGGCGGAGCCTCCTCGTACTAAATGTTTTTTAGTACTCCCCCCCCCACCCCCCGGGACGAGGTGTCGGCCTAGAATGCTTTCCCACGTGATAAGCATCCCTTTTATAGCACTACACACTACCCATACTGCACTTCAACTGAACCTGCCCTTTCCCCACTGCTCCCGTGCCGCAGAAATATTTCATTTCCGTCTAATTCGTATCCACTCAAACGCCGGAAATTCCATTTTGCGACCTCATCTAAAGACGGCTTGCAAGCTGCAATACTGTAAACAGCACTGTGTATGTGACGAAACGTGTAAACGTAGTTTCGGTTTAATCGTTTTGTATGAACCCAGCAAACTTCACAACATGCTCTTAGCAAAAACGAGCAAAACAAAGTGATGAGTGCCGGAAAAGAATTCGTAGTCGACAATACTCCGACGGTAACATACTCGACCTTGAGGAAGATAACAATGTAACTTATTTTCGATGGTTACTGCAAATTACTCTGTTATTTCATTAGGCGATCAGAAGACAGGGGCACCCAACGACAAGTTTCGGTAGATATCTGTTCGGTGGAGGGTAATTCGCCTCGGGTTTTCGTCGTCGATGAAAGAGTGCACTCGGATTTTCGTAACTAAAACGTGGCCTAAAAGATTCGCAATGGAGAAATCATAGCCCCTAAGGTTTTCGGAAAGGTCGTAATTACTGTTTTTGGCAGTCAAAAACGTCACCTAGCATTTTCGGAAAGAAAACAGTTCCCTAGAAATTTCGTGGAAAGTTTATTTCAGCTTGCATTTTTTCAAAGGAAGATTTTGTTCCCTAACATTTTCGGACAATTAAAATTTCAGCTAGGGAATCCGAACAGATGAACTTCTTCTAGCTTATGAAAACATCACTTTAAACAGACTTCAAACACCATAAGGTACTTAAAAATGCCTTTCTACAGCTTTTGGTTGATTTGGCTCGTTGGGTGCCCCTGAGAAGAGCACCGTATTGCTGAACCAGCAGTTAGCCCAGGTACAAGAGGCTCTTACAAAGCTTAACGCACAAGTTCAAAACATCAAAGAGAGTTAACAGACAAACAATAACCTGAACATGTCCAGCATTAGCAATCCATGGGATGCGAGAATCTCCATGGACTCAGAAATGTCTACCCTTTCAGGACATGCTTAACATTTAAATTCACAGATCGGTCAAGGAACGTGACGTGTTACAGCAAAGCCGATAACGATACTGACGTGATCGATACTATTACTGTTCCAGGCAATAATCGATACCAGGAAGCAGTTTTGGCACTTTTTCGATATTTTCAACTCTGTGTTCATCCTATTGCTCTTCCTGTCAACTTCAACTACCAAATGAGTAAAAAGATGAAAATGAATCAGATATGTGACATGCGAATTACACAAATGAATGTACAGTGTGACCCGCCCAGTTAGTCGATCAACTTAAGCAAAGCTCTATACATTTATGATCTGGAAAAAACAATATATCATGACACTGAACTTTTTCAGAGTTGAAAAGGATTTTGACAACGCTGTACTCTGGCGGTCGCAATATCACACAGAACGCGAACCCTCGCGTAATACGCCGAGTGGCTGACAGAGAGCACAGAATATTCATTTATTGTTTTATTTTTCTTGACAAAAAGAGGATAGCCATCTATTTCTATTTCCGAATCAGAAATAAGTGCCAGATAACATAATTATTCACATTAGTTTCTATAGAACTCTATTTTAGTTGTCTAGATAAAATATAAATTCCTATAGAACTCTACTTCATTTCCGCTTTACAGCAATATAATCGGTAACTACAATAAAATAATCGGTAACTACAATTTTCTTAATGAGAATCTGAAAGTCTATGAATAAAGTTATCCTACACAACGAATCATGATTACTGTAAAGAATTTTTATTCCCAAGTTTTCAGCAAAACAAAAGAAGTATGAGAAACTTCCTTCCTAAAACATTAGACTGAGGACGTGTCTAAAAGCATTCTTTTTACGCTTACTGTAAAATGTTTTAACTTCAGTTATCAACCTCGTTCCCAGGGCTTTTCCCTTTGAAATTTCAAAGGGAAAAGCCCTGGGAACGAGGTTGTTCAGTTATGGATTAAAATAGAAATAAAAATCTACACCTTCTGTACTAATATTTTTGTCGTACGCAAGAAATGCTTTCTTCACACGACCATATAAATTTGCTACGTTCACGTATTTATTACACCCATTTTTAAATCACTGGTGATCCTTGCAATCTGATTGGCTCTCAACAGTGAAATTTATTCCCAAATTGCACCATTTTTTACTCTAAATCGCATCCTTTCTGTAACTCATCAAAATGAAAGTGAAATAATACTAACCTATCAAATTTTATGGACAAACAAATATTAATACTGAAAAAAAACTGTGTGATTTCAAAATGGGTGTAATAAAGTGGTAATTGAACTTCGTGTCATGCAATTTTGGTCTGAAATCATACTTGTGATTTCAAATCAAACTCGCGCTGCGCTTGTTCGATTTTGAAATCACGCGTATGATTTCAGACCAAACTGCACTCCACTCAGTTCAACTACCATTATTAACCACATGATCTGCAGCGTTATTTAACAAACTTCTTCGTTATTCATATGCTTGTTCATGTGTCAACCACGTGGGCTGCACGGGTTGATCGGCGCAGCAGCTGTCGAACTACGCCAATAGCGAATCAGCAAAGTGCATGCGACTCTCGCGCTGATTCCGACACACAAGCGCGCCAAGCAGCACAACGGCAACCACAAATGGCGCGCTAATCCCCCACGCGGTGTGTGTGTTCACGCCAACGCATACACTGCATACACTGAATACCACAATCGCGAAAAGCAGACAACCAACAAAAAACAGTTGATAGCTTGGGATGTCGCGTATTCTGGCGCGAAACCCGAAATTTGGTCTGGAGGCCATCTCCTCTACAGAGGCTCTATCGACTTCTACTGAGCTTCCGGGGTCGCCCGTCAGAGGGAATTCTTCACAGTCGTTGGCGTCCAGGGCTCCTTTGTTTGAATTGCCACGACTGCCGTATGTAGCACGTATTACTGTGGTCTTCGGAAGTTGACTTTTTGGATACCAGATCACCTAAAACAACCAAGTGAAGGTAAAAAACCAGTACAGCGTTCTGTAAGAGGTAGCTTCCCACGCAATCGTCTTCAAGGGAGTCGTATTTCCCCTCCTCTCCATATTTACTACGTGAGCGGGAGCCCCACCTTCTTTGCCGCAACTCACATGGAATACAAAACAAGGCTGAGGTTGAACCACAAAGATTAGGAGGGACCTGGGAAGAGGGTGGAGCACAATATCTCGCCCCCAGTGCTCCTCTTCCTACATTTTCCTTCCGAGTTGCAGGCAGAGGAGGCTGTATTTTACACTACCACAGGACTATCGACTGAGCACGAGTTCCTAAAGATATTCGAAAGCCTCGCTGGTGCCAAGTCATGAAGAACCTTAAACATTTGCCTAGCCTTAAAACGAAATCTGCGTTCGCTTAGTTAACTCCAGCCAAGATGGCGTAAGGCTAATTCAGACTCTCCAGCCTCGTTTTGGTAACGCATGATCACCCTAGCACATCTGCTATGGAGTTTCTGAAGCCTTTTGGCTAGTACACTTCCTAATGAATCATGGTTGTTACTATATTTAGTATATTTTAATTATTATACTTAGGGTTATATTCAATGCACGAATAGTTTTAATCACGGTTGTTAGTAGATTTAGGATATTTTTAATTTGTATACTTAGCTCACGCCCCTACTGGAAACCAGCTATTTATATATATATATATATATATATATATATATATATATATATATATATATATATATATATATATTGTTGAATAGGCTAGCGTGATAAAATAAAGTTCTTATCTTATCTTAGGACATTCTCAGGCTTATGCATTAGACTGAAAATTATGCCCCGAACATCTTACTGGACCCCTCACCTGTACAATGGCTGTCTTAGTCTAACCTACTCATAAATCAAATTCCATTTCCCAATTTCCCATTATGTTTCATTCCATACCTTGCCTCCCTACACCTCATACATAACATCCCACAGCTAACATCAGGTTTAGAAACTATATCTTGCATATCACAAAACCAGTTATCTGCCTTTTAGCCATACAGCTCACCTGAATGCCATTGATATAAGTCAGTGTACTTGTGAAATACGTCATGACAACATATTGTGATGGCAACAGCAGAAGATAGTTTGCCAAGAAATCAGCAGTTTTACCAAAAAGCCCCAGAACAACTGAGGGTGTGGCTTGACCACTTGTTGTCCGGAGGCGCATGTTCAAAATTACCTGAAATATGTATGTAAACAAGTGTTCATTAAACATTCTTTTTAAATCCACTCACTCAAATAATCAAATAATAAATAAAGGTTAAGGCTAACAGGCCACCCAAAATGAAAGGCTTAGTTGCGACTTTTTCTAGTCTTTTTGAGGGAGGAAAGCATTCCGTCATTAAACAACCTTCAATGGATACCAGAAGGCAGTGTAAGCATGGCAAGGCCAGGAATATAAGTTGTCAAGTTGGTTATAAAGAGCATGAAATACAGTTGGGAAGTATTAGGTAGCTTGCCAAAGATGACAAACAACAGTGGAGATCCTTTGTTGCTGCCTGACATGCTGATAGACATAATACTGATATAGAGAACACTGACTGGATGGCATTGAAGTTTACAGTCTGTTGTCTTTTACTTGTGCCACCAGTATTGTTTGCAGTGTGGGTAGGGACTCTTTGTATCAATTCAAAGACCAGCGGTGATTAACTGTCATTGTTTTCAACACTTTTTGGCATCAGTTGTCTCTCTATTCTACTGCTGGAGGCGTAGCAAAGGCGAAAGTGACAGATAAAAAAGAAATGAGCCGCAGGTGGGTGGAGGGCCATAAAACATAGGTATAGTAACATCTTTCATTTAAGCGTTACTTTACTTCTGTCATGTGGGAAACTGTCCCCTTGGCATTAAAACAATTTAAGAAAGTTTACAAAGCCCACCTAATCTCTTGTCGATCAGACAACAATGGTGCTGCGTAATAAAGAAAATCATACATACTTTGTTCTTATACTTAATATATATCCCTTAACTCGTGTTAGTGCCTATTTTGTCTCTTTTCTCTTCCTAGCTGCTTCCTAATTAATGCTTGTTTCCCTGTTTGTTTCTCTATGTTCTTTGTATTCCCTTCCCTTATCATCTATTGCTGCTCCTCCAGTGATTACTTACTATTTCTATTATTACTATTTGTTTTATTTTTTCCTTTTCTTCCTATTTACTTTTCTTATTTTTTCTCATCTTTTCCTCTTTTCAATTTGCTCAATATACATATATATTTGTTTCCTAACTTAGGCTCTATAGAAACATTTTATACCACAGCTCAAGAGTTCTCTCTTTTTTCTTTCTTTTATTCTAAAGTAGGTTGTTGCCAACTCGAAAGCATCTGCTACTTGGCCACCACACACATCCTGTTATCTCCACTCTCAGTGTATGATATTTTTGTAATCTTCTTAAGTGTAACATTTGTACTTTTTTTGTCATGCAATTACTCTGTAAATAGTTTGATATAAAATGAACTGAACTGAACTTACAACCTTATAAACAGGGTCTTCAACAGCTCCTAACACCCTAGAAAATTCATCAGTTACTTTTATCATCTATGCCGCATACTTTTCTGTTAACGGTATTACTAGCTGGCTTTGAACTTGAGTATCAGTTTGCCTTTTCGCAGACAACGTACTTACGTTATCTTCTTTTGAGATGGTTATAAACCCCAAACTATTCATGTAGAATCAATCAATCAATCAATCAATCGATCAATCAAGCGCACAGTTAGTAGGTCAGTCAGTCAATCAATCAATCAATATCGCTCGGGGAGGGGTTGCCCAAATTCCGAGCCAAGGGCTCATGTTTAAGAGTTTGAGCTTTCAGATTGAAACAGAATGTAGAAATGTTGATTTTTGAGTAGAGGGGAAAACTGGAGTATCGGGAGAAAAACCTCTCGGAGCAGAGAAGAGAAGCAACAACAAACTCAACCCACATGCCGGTAATATTATGATGCTGACTTTGGGAATTGAACCCGGGCGAATATTGGTGGGAGGCAAATGCTCTCATGAATGCACCATCACTGTGTGCAAATAGCTATCATCAGAAGTGGTTGCGCATTTGCACGTGCGAATTCCCCGCGTGGTGTGTGCATATGTTTAGCTGCCATTATTTATGCTGTGTCGTTTTCTTGGTGCCTTTAGAACTCTGTACCTTTCAAGTTGTCAGGATCTGTCGAAAACTGGGTCCGACTATCACGTGAGTTCCACGTTATACACATGAACTGAATATTGCAGTTTTGTGAGAATGTCGTCTCGTAGAGAATGTGAAGTCTTATTATCGATTTAACTCTGAATACAGTCTAGAATTATCTCAACGAAGTTGTCCTACGTGTATATGGTTTACACATTTGGTGCCGAGACCCGGGAACTCTGGACTTCAATCGCCTTCGAAGAGGGCTTATGTGCAGAATGTTGTGAAAGGGCGAATCTGAAGACTCGCGGGAACCATGACTGGGAAGAAGAAACTGAAGAATCTGTTAAAGTTTCGCGACAGCCATCGAAATGTGCGCATAACAATCGCTGATAATCTAGAATTAATCGCTGGAGCGAATTTCATCGAAGTGAAAACGCTGACACTTCTTCGTACCGCTCTTCAAACCAAGTGTTCGGAGCTTCAGGTTCTGGATCGTGACATAGTTGAGCTTCTAGAGGATGAGTCAGTGATTGATACCGATGCTTCTGAGAGCTCTAATCGAAGAAGTGATATCCAGGAGTGTATAGTGGATTTAGAATCTGCATTGGCAGCGCAAAAATCACAAGGAGAGAATTAGCAATTGCCCCTAGTCTCGCAGCAATCCATTTCTCCAGAAAGCGCGGGAATTTCCCAAAGTTGCACATCGAAAGTTTACACGCACGCAAAGCTACCTTAGCTTGAGCTGAGAAAATTCCACGGAAACCCCATCGAGTGGTATCCCTTTTGGGAATCTTTCGAGTCAGCAGTTCACAAGAATCCAAACCTGTCCGGAGTGGATAAATTCAACTATCTAATGTCTCTCCTAGCAGGCACTGCCCAAAGTGTGGTCGCTGGCCTTGCCCTGACGAGTGCCAACTACGAAAAGGCCGTCGAATTGCTGACAGATTGTGATCTCTTTCTACTTTTCTACTTCAGCTTTGTACTCTGACAGTTCTCTCGTGTGCGGTGTGCGTTTTGCAATCAAGACCATCAGAGCTCTAAATGTAATGTTGTCACAAGTGGTGAGTCTAGGAGGAAGGGCAGATGTTATCTGTGTCTCAAACCCGGGCATCTGTTGCGCAACTGTAAAAGCACTGTGAAATGTTTCAATTTTCAAGGAACACATCATGTAGCTATTTGTGATAGTTATGGACAAACTCTGGGAGGGCAAGAACAAGTTCAGAATGTTGCCAGTGTCTCTACTAGTATGTACGTGGATCAATCAAGAGGGTCCGTGTTGTTGTAGACTGCGACTGTTGAAGTTGTACGTCCAGATAATGACAGCCATCCACTAAATCTCCGTCTCGTTTTTGTGGCTACTACTCCTTAAGAGTAGAGTAGCCACTATGTCATGGAGTGTGTAAGAGTGAGTGTAAGTAGTCCCGAAGATCTAATCCCTATCTTCGGATAGTGTTCGGAATGGCACGATCGGGTTTCAATAGATACTGACGCTTGATGCTTGTATTTTGGTGAGTATCGTTCGTGACTTACGCTTGATGTTTGTATTTAATTACTATCACAAGCAAGCAGACTCAGAGATGGCCTAAAAACAATCGTTTACCTTCTAAAGCTACTACAATCGTTTATTCCGAAGCTACGGGCCTAATAGTGCAAATACAGGATTTTTGATGTCGGAAATGGCTTAAAATCGTAAATCCGGCAAAACAATAAATAACTACGGAAATAAGATCTCATATTACGCCTCGTAGAGGCACGAAATGTATGAGTCTGAATGCTTCCCAGATACTGTTGTAAAGACTCACGAAGACTGGTGAGCGTCCGAGGAATCTGCGAGAAGGAATCAGGTAAAGCACGCCTAAATCATTAGACGATAACGTAAACGCTCGCCAATAAATACAAAGCCGTGAATAAAATGGCAATTATATGGTATAAGCCAAAATAAAAGAGAACATTGAGTTATTGGTAAAAACTTGACGGAGATCCAAGGTAGCAGCTACAAGTTCCCGGGGGAAAGACCATCAACAAAAGAATCACAAAAGCCTTCTCAAATTATGTTTACGTCAACCATAAAAGTGAAATAGGTCTGAAATAGGGTATCGAATTTTTGGTCAGGTCTGAAATAGGGTGGGGAAAATCGCAGAATTTGATCTGAAAAAGGGTAAGGGTTTCAGGACGCGAGCCGCACACCTCCACCCAATTTTCCTGGGAGTACCCCCCGGTACATGTTCCACATAAGCCACATAGGCCTCATCCACATGATAACGGCTCAAAGCGTCAGCTAACACATTGGATTTACCCGCTAATGTGGCGCGCAGATAGACAGCGCTGCATGTCTGACGACCGCTGATCGTTGAGTGCGTACGCGCTGACCTGATTATCGGTCAAAATCTCAGCAATGTACAACCACTCAATCGTCCTGAATCACACCTACCACAGCTTCAGCGAAACGAGGATACTGAGTAACTCTAACTGGTTGATGTTCCGTGTTTGACTAGCAATAAACGGGGGAAATGGGGCGTAGAAAAATCCCCCGAAACAAAACGCACCAATACAGGCGTCAAAGCAGGCATCTCGCTACAAGGAGTCACAGGAATGAATCACTTGATACAAATTAGGGTTATCTGATGAACTATCTGTTACGGAAATTTCAAACATATTAAATTTACGAAAGTAACGACCTTACTAAGTGCTGCCCTTTGTAATGACATCTGCAAATGGTTCGATTTTCTAGTCTTCTCGGATAAGGACGATAAACCGTAGGCCCCGTCTCACAACACTTGTTCCTAATAATCTGTGGAACGTTAAAGAACCCACACTCTGTTCCAAAAAAGAGTAGGGCACGTAGTCCCCGGTGTGGCGATCTATTTCTGCCAGCATGTAGTTGGCCTGGCTGGATTAGCTTGAAGGGCTTCTGAGCGAATGAGACCACAATAAATATACATCCAGAAGTCAGGCTATTTGCCGGGTGCTGGAACTTCCCTTCAAACCTACTCCTCCCTAAAAAATCGACATCGTTTTGTTATAAAGGGTTTATACATGCACAAGAGAGGATGAGGTAAGAAAGCAGATCGCCCATACACGAGCCTCTTCCAAACGCTTGTAAATCTCCGTCCAAAGACTGTAAACAACGAAGTTGAGTAATTCTCAAATTTTGGTTTAAACCGGTAAGAATCAGCGTTTAGATGTTAAAAACAACAACATATATTGGTTGGCTTTGCAATTATTTTGTAGCCCTCTTGACAAGCGTCACAAAATATACCTTGGGCTACTAATTTTATGATTCCAAGATTAGTACAGACAAATTGATCCTCATATTTTACACAGCTTGCTTCAACTCAAATAACACAGTAGTAGCCACATGTAGTCCTCGACTACCTATTTTTGATTCGTGCAGCGATCTTATGTGACTCAGTGTGTTAAAGACAAACTGGATCTACCAGTTTTTGGTAAAGATTCACTTCTGATCAAAGCCTTTGGAGAATCAGATGCCAGGCTACGAACATGTGAAATTGTTCAAGTGGGCATCAAAACAGTATGCGATGCAACTGTGTATATTCAAGCTTATGTAGTACCAGTGATATGTGGCCCTCTGACTCAACAATCCACCGAGCTCACTCGAGCTCAGTGTAGCTACGAACCTCTCCGTGATCTTCCTCAAGCTGACAGGGCTGGTGGAAGAGATGTAACAGTCAGTATTGTTATTGGTGCTGACTATTGCTGGTCCTTGGTTGAAGGTATCATATGGGGTGCGCCATGGAAACCTGTTGCCCTAGCTTCGAAACTAGGATTTTTCGTCTCTGGGCCCAATATGGTCATGACTGACAATGGCCATACTAGCACTCTGAATCTCACTGCAACTCCTGTTCTGAAAGCGCATCCTGGATCATTTCTGGAGCCGATGGCGATCAGAGTATCTGACACAACTTAGAGAACAACATCGCTGTTCTAAGAGAGTAAACTCACTGCGTAAGGTTCAAATGGGAGATGTAGTGTGCATACATGAGAACAAGATCCCAAGACAGTTGTGGCGCCTTGAAAAAGTTCAGCGTTTACCTCCTGGTCGAGATGGTGAAGCTCGAAGTGCAGTAGCAAGAGTAAAGTCCGGAAATTCGCCTACTTCAGAATAAAGACGCCCTGTGCAGGGGCTCTACCCCTTGGAAGTGAAGCTGGACACCGAACCTGCCAACCCTGTGCCTCGAGGAGAAACGTTGTTCCTATTACAGTCGTGAGGGATGAGGATGTCCCTGTTGTAGTAGTTAACTCTAACTAGATTTCGCAAGTCAACTGTATTTTTTGTGATTAGCTTTTTGTGTGAGGTTTTCGTGAACTTTGAACTTTGGTTGATAATATCAATCACTGGAGGGGAGGGGGGAAGTGTGTGTCGAAAACTGGGTCCAACTATCACGTGAATTCTCACGTTATAGCCCCCACGAACTGAACATTGAACCCTTGCTGTTTTCCGAGAACGTCGTCTCGTAGAGAATATGAAGTCTTGAATATGAATATGAAGTCTACTCGATTTGACTCTGAATAGAGTCTAGAATTATCTCAACGAAGTCGTCGTACGTGTATATGGTTCACACAGGATCTATGTCATATCCATTAAAAGTTTAAACGTTACATGGTGTCAGGAGTGGCTTCAGTCGATGTCTTTCCTTCACTCGTTACCGGCACCGCACTCTCTGGACATCAATGACTCAAATGTGGCTGAGAAATGGAGCGAATGGAAGGAGATGTGGGAGCACTACAGTGTACCTTCTAAAGTCAACAAAGAAGACGGTGATGTTCAAGTGGCTGCCCTCTTAACTGCAATCGGTCCTGAAGCACGAAAAGTGTTCAAAACAAGGAATCTAGCGGCTACCGAGAAGAAACATATTAAAGGTGTCATCGAGCGATTTGACAGTTACTGCAGCCCGAGAAAGAATATTCCTTTCGAACGCTATCGTTTTAATTCACGACAACAAGAGCCTGGTGAATCGTTTGATCGTTACGTAACTGCGCTTCGTCAACTTGCTGGTAATTGCGCTTTTAATACTATTACACCCGATGACATTCTCAGGGATACGATTACTTTTGGCATGGCTGACAACAAACTTAGGGAAAGACTTCTTCGAGAACTCGAACTTGACCTTGTAAAGACGCTGGATATTTGCCGTGCTTCGGAGATGTCTCAAGAGCAGATAAAGGCAGTGAGCGAATGCAACCCATCCAACATTCATCTACTCGATCAAGGAGAACAGGGAGTCCTTAGAAGATAAGCCATATGATAAACCGCCGTTTTCAAATCATCTTCGTCATCCTTGCCGATTCTGTGGTAGAAGGCACAAGTGGAAGCGCGAGACCTGTCCTGCGTGAGGAAAAGTACAGCGTTCTAAAGGCACCGAGAAAACGACGCCGCATAAAAAAAGTGACAGCTAAATATATGCACACACCACGCTGGGCATTCGCACGTGCAAACGCGCAACACTTACGATTATAGCTATGGGCACATCTAAATCGGCTAAATATTGCCATAAGACTTCTAATCACTGGCTTAGAAGTTTCAGATGAGAGAGAATCAACCTCTATGAAGTTACTAAAATAGTCACTGACAACCAGCAGAATTCGGCCCCTGTGAAAACAGATGCCCGCAGCAACCTTTGCCCCAGGACACAATGGGACTGCATGCTTACGTAACGGTTCTTATACTTGTGAGTCGCCATGCGTAAAACAAACATCACACTGGCTGAGGAAATCCTTCATTTTGGTGCTCATTCCAGGCCAGAACATACACTCACGACGCCGACCACTGAAGACACCCTCCTAAGCCGATGTGAGTCGAGTGAGGAAGGGACAGAAGCTCCTTTCTAAGTGCGCTGGGGACAAACAGGCGAGACCCGCGGAAGACTAGATTTCCTTGAACAATCAGCTCATTGCGAAACTGGAAGAAGGGGCGCGAGGCAACGTTGCATTCGTGGACATCATTAGGCCAACCTTAGAGTATGGCTTGTCGAAGATTAGTACAGATAGGATGTCGGGCTGATTCTTGCTCAATTCTTACATGAGAGGTCCTCTCTTGTATCTGACGTCAAGGTTGTACCGCTGAAGACGTAAGAGCATCCGCTGGAGTCTCGTCGACGCATCACAAAGGCTTTTCTCAAAGATTTCGTCCAGAGTCTTGTGATCAGTTTCCACATGGACCACATCAAGCCCAAAGATATACTTCTCACATGCAAACACGATGGCCAGGAGCTCCTTTTCAATTTGTACGTACGTGGTCTCTGTTTGGGTGAGGGCTCTGGATGCAAAACTCACTGGCTGCTCAAGTTGAAGCAAAGCGGCATCTAACCCTGTCTCAGAAGCATCGCATTGAAGGGTAACCTCATCTTGAAAGTTGTAACAGCGGAGAACAGGAGCTTGAGTGATGGCAATCTTAATATCGCGCCATGCATTCTGTTGAGCTTCAGACCAGCGGCGGTTTTGCGAGTCAGCTAACGAAGTGGATGGGCCATGACAGAGAGACGGCGCAAGAATATGGCCAACTACTGGACAGTTCCGTTAAAACGAAGCAGACTCTATATATCGGTTGGGCGTGGCATTTCAAGTACAGCTCGCACCTTCTCCGGATGGATTTTCAGACCAGACCTTGTGGCGTAGTAAACAATCAGAGGGACTTCTTCCAGGCACAGCTGAAGCTTTTCCACCGAAAGCTTTACACCACGCTCAGAGCATCGTTGAAGGAACGCGATAAGGTTTTTGTTGTGATCGCGATCTGCTTCCTCGAAGGTGTCTCCAAAACCGGCAAACCTATGAAATCATCTGCAACAACCTCAGTACCGTCAAGACCTTCAATCAGCTCATGCATGCGCCTCTAGAAGACCTCTGGAGCCGAGCCCTGTAAAACCTTGCGAAGCAAATCCGCGTTCGTTCACCTGCTGGAGCATGGAAGCCAGCTGAATGTCTCAGATAAGTTGCTCCTAGGTCGTATGAGTTCCGAGTTAATGGTCACGTTCGCCGACGAGATCGCAAGGACATATGGGAGCAGGACGGGAGCGGGGTTGGCGCAGTGGTGAGAGCACTCGCCTTCCACCAATGTGTCCCGGGTTCGATTCCCGGACTCGGTGTCATATGTGGGCTGAGTTTGTTGGTTCTCTACTCTGCTCCGAGAGGTTTTTCTCCGGGTACTCCGGTTTTCCCCTCTCCTCAAAAACCAACATTTGATTTAATTTGATTTGATTTGAGATTTGTAATTAGTAGGCGAAGAGCCACTTAGTGGAAGTACTACTAATAAATCGTTTATTATTATTATTATTATTATTATTATTATTATTATTATTATTATTATTATTATTATTATTATTATTATATATGGCGTACTAGCGAACCTCAGCTCGCGCGCGCGTTTGATGAATTTGAGCCGGTTGCACAGCCTGATTCTGTTGTTCCAATCCAGTTGGTTAGCCCTCGGGCCTCACCCCCTGAAGTTGAACCTACGATGCCGTCTCCTGTGGCTGAATGCTCAACGTCGTGCCCCGTGTCGGAATCTGTGGCACCATCTTCTGAAGCTGAGGATGTTGGTGTGCCGAGTAGGAGATCCACAAGACAGAGAAGACCTCCAGAATGTTTTGAGAGCGAATGTCTGTAAATATCGACCAGAGGTAGGAATTAAAATTTCGAAAAATCCTTAAAAAATTCTGTGGACTACCCTAGGTATTCTATCAATGAAAAATATAAATTTTAGTTTCTTCGGACAAATATTTTGGTGATATGGAGGGTGTCACGTTTGGGCGCTTTATAACCTCTGCCAGATCGCTTTTTTTGCAGGCCCTAGACCGGGCTACGGAAAGAGCTCGATTTGAATCTAATTGAAACATCGTTCAAGTCACAAAGCTTTTTATCGTATTAACGAGCTCCTAACATACGTTTTGAGTGGTCATGCCCTTGAATTGATTGCGACTAGAATATTTCACGGATTTTTAAATGTTTACAAAATGTTGAGGACTTCGCGCGAGCAAAATTTTGTCGAAATTCGAAGGCAAAAAATCACAACCGGTGCGTAATTTCAAACGACCAAAACTATTCTACATTAAAAAGCAATCTCTAAGCTTTCAAAATGTGGTTTTGAAACTTTGGGCAACATATGAAATGAACTTTTGGGAACGCGAAATTCACGGAGCACTTGAGTGAAATTTGACCCTTTCTGACTTGACAGTTTTGAGGTTCGGCACGACACAAATCAGTACTCAAACAAATATTTCAGCCCAAATAAGTGTAATGTAAGAAATCTCAAGTCTTACAGTTATAGATACATGCTTCATAGACATTGACTACAAAATTTACAACATTTTTCAGCCGAAAAGAACTCCGGCACATCCCAGGTTTTTGGTACTAAACTTTCCTGGCTAAATAAATGTGAACATGCACTGGGTCATGTTCTAATTGACTCAAAGCCAATAGTTCTACACAAAATATCTGTCCTGCTTAGTATATAATCAGGTGCACGACATGTTTGTTTGTACTTTTTGACCTTGTTCGTCTTCATTTCTGCAAAAAAACCCAAAAACTACAGCGAAATCCCCGCACGCTCGACGTGTCACGCGTCGTGAAACAGCTGTTGCGCGAGTGCTGTTCTGTAACATGACGCGCAAGGAGATCCGGCTACTTCAGTTTTATTTCCGGGTTGTGAAAGAATTCGATCTCTGATCTACATGTTATAGTTGCGCCAAAGGAATGCGCTTAAGATCAAATTTTCATACGTTGCCGTTGTACCATGATTACAGATTCCTGGTAATCGTACGTGTCAAACAATCCACTGGTGCAACGTAAATAATTTGTTCTTTTTGTTTGTTTGTTTTAGTTAAGCACTTTTTTTATTTGTCCTGATTGTCTATCAGATGAGGAGATAACCGAATGTGTTGTAATACTTTTCAACACCTCATTATATAAAGCACGTGCACAAATAACAACGTCCCAGTACAGTCAAATCTTGTGCTTGCGGCATCCATTTTGGTAGCGTAGTTTCGTGGTATATAGTTTTCTCTAGCGTTGAAAATAAGAAAGCCTCATTGCCAGCTAGAACACATCTGCTCGCTAATGTGGACGATACAGCGTGCAAATATGGAGCATTGGTTGGGGGAAAGTGCGCTTCAAGTACCAAATACCCGGGCACATAGTACGTGCGTATCAGAGACTGCAGCCGGTCTATTGAGCGCCACTTCACAGGCACCCTGCAAGTCAGTATTGCTAACTGTGGTTTGAAGACGGAAGCAGAGCTGATATTAGCGGGGATAGGTAAGGTTGAGACACACCTTTTTACTCTCGTGTTTAATAAGCTGTACTATGGTGTTGTGCACGCGCGCACCGGAGTAGCAAGGCAGGTAAAAATAAATAGGTTTAGCTATTGCCTCATAATTTGATTTATTAATCAACGGGTGTCAAAAGCGTGTAAAGCTAGAGCTAATGTATAACACTCTAGATGCGATTTCCTTGATCTCGGTCTGATCGTTTTGGTATTTTATCAAGTGATAGAGCAATGAGGAATTATAAGGTGCTTGCCGATTGGCCAAGATGCTAAAATATCCATGCGCATTCCCCGAGAAATTTTTATTTATTTATTTATTTTTTTATTTGCACTCTTCCCCTGAAATAATCAATGGCCAGTCCCCACATCAAACTGAGATGAAGATATACGCTGTAGGATTAAAAAAAAAAGTCAACTTTTAGGCTTAAGGGGCTGATATTTTGTGTTCTGGGAGCTGTTTAAGAATAAGGGAGGGCAGGGGAAGGGGGAGGGCCTTATTTTTTGGACTTAATACTTCTACGGAACCCCCAGTAAGACAAGGTAGCCTGCCTATAAAAATAGATTTGATAACACGCTGAGGGAACCAGCACACTTTGCGCTCATTTCCAAAGGAGCTGGAAATAAAACAAGGCTGGATCCTTAGCATGTTTTGAGGGTCGTGAATAAACCTGGGACTGAAATTATGTCGTATGATATAACGTTTTACCCATAAATTTTACCTTTACTTCCTTTGCTGGCAAAATTCGCACTATGAACGATCACCTATCAAAGCAATAAGCGTCTGCTCCCCTCTACGATGAAAAAAATAATGAAACTGTTCCTTTGCTAATGCTTGCTAATGCGTGCATTTTGCTATAGTCTTTCACTTTTTGGAATGTGAAGGCGGACATCGACTGCACCGGAACATGATAAGTGTTGCTCTTGTCCATAAGTGATTCTTGCAATATTTCGTCAGTCGGGCCATGGATATACCTAAATGACAGTTCCCATTATGTTTATTTTCATTTTTATTCCAGGTATATTTTAATTTCATGATTCGAGCTTTGAAATGTCGATTTGCCCGAAGCACCGCCAGGATTCTGGTATCGGATGGCGCTGCCGGCAACAGTTACAATTCGAATTAGCGCTACGAGTCAGGGCGTGGTTTACTTTCCTATAGATCGTATTACCGTGACGTCATCAAATTCTAAAATCAAAATAGCAAGGTTTTCTGAGTTTTTATTTACAACAGGTTGAAAATAACTTACAAATAATTATTTTCTCGAGTTTCCAGTCCCTTAGCGTCTTTAGTTTAAAGAACAGAAATTTTCATAGTGCGTGACCAAGATCGGTCAGCTGTATGGTTAAAAAATAGTTTTCCCTTATGATTTTCAGCGTATAAAACATTTCAAGAATTCGAATATGTATATGTATAGTAGCTCAGAAGCAAAAAGAAAACCTCTTTATCGCATAAGTTAATGTACATTGTATTGGTTGATTTTGGTTACCTTACTTGTACATGTACTTACTTCAGTGTACATGGCGTCTGCATACAAAGCTCTATAAAGTTGCGTGAAAATTAAAAGTTTAGGCAGATAACTCAGAAAGGGTGTGCCACACAGACCTGAGACTTGTGAAATTGCTCATTTGCTAGTCTTTTGTCGCATCTCATTTTCTTGGCTTCTTTCATGGAACGGTTTCGGAATTTATTCTTGTACGCAGGTTTTTTTTTTCGGTTTTGGCGTGACGGTGAAAACGATCTATAAAGACTACCGCAAGAAAAAAGTCTGCCGAGTTCAAGTTATCAGTATTCTATTGTGATTTGCATGTTATTCAATCTAGAATTTATTTTTTTCCTAACAACCAGCCCGGTGGGGGGGGGGGGGGGGGTAAATTGGGTAGGGGTGTGCGACCCGCTTCCGGAAACCCTTACCCAATTTCAGAACAAATCTGCGATCGATTTTCCCTACACTATTTTACACCTCACCAAAAATTCGGTACCCTATTTCAGACCTATTCCACGTATACGGTTGGCATAAACATAATTTGAGAAGGGCTTTGTGACCCTTTTGTTGATGGTCGTATCGCCTAATGATGAAGAGGTAGCTTCTTCTATAAAAACATACCCAATTAGAGACTAGAGTGCAAAAACCATACCCTATTTCAGACCAAAATGGTCAAAATCGACACCCTATTTCAGACAAAAACGGCTTAAAAACCATACCCTCTTTGGGACCTTACATACCTATATAGCCCATATAAGGGAGTACCCCTCCTGGACCTGTCTTCCGGGTCCTGAGTTCGATCTGCGTTCATGTTATGCAATACAATCTCGACTCCACAAGACTCGTGACACGTCGATCGAGCGTGCGGGGATTTCGCTGTAGTATTTGCGGAAATGAGGACGAACAAGGACAAAGGTATCGTGCACCTGATTATATACTACGCAGGACAGGTATTTGGTGTAGATTTTGAACTATTGGATTTGACTGACATTTATTTAGGGAGGCAAGTTTAGGACTTAAAAGTTGGGATATGAGTTCTTTTCGGCTGAAAATTGCTGTAAATTTTATATTCAATGTCTATGAAGCATGTATGTATAACTGTAAGACTTGAAATTGCCTAAATTACACTTATTTTGGCTGAAATATTTGTTTGAGTATTGATTTGCGTCGCGCCGAACCTCAAAACTGCCAAGTCAGAAGGGTCAAATTTCACTCAAGTGCTCCGTGAATTTCGCGTTCCCAAAAGTTCATTTCATATGTTGCCCAAAGTTTCAAAACCACATTTTGAAAGCTTAGAGATTGCTTTTTAATGTAGAATAGTTTTTGTCGTTTGAAATTACGCACCGGTTGTGATTTTTTGCCTTCGATTTTCGACAAAATTTTGCTTGCTCGAAATCCTCAACGTTTTGTAAATATTTAAAAATCTGTTAAATATTCTAGTCGCAATCAATTCAAGGGCACGACCACTCAAAATAGGTGTTCAAACCTCTTTAATACGATAAGAAGCTTTGTGGCTTGAACGATGTTTCAATTAGATTCAAATCGAGCTCTTTCCGTAGCCCTGTCTAGGGCCTGGATAAAGCGATCTGGCAGAGGTTATAAAGCGCCCAAACTTGACACCCTCCACATCACCAAAATATTCATCCAGTGAAAGTAAAATTTATATTTTCATTAATGGAATACCTAGGGTAGTCCACAGAATTTTTTTCGGATTTTTCGAAACTTTTATAATTCCTACCTCTGGTCGATATTTACAGACATCCGCTCTTAAGGATTTTGTTCTGTCATAAGTGATTCGTATAAGGACTTTGCTTACCTTGAAAGACTTGTTCTTGTAACTTCGAAGAACTCGGACATTGTGAACTGTTGATGCCTTTGTGAGAAGATTATTTATTTATTTATTTATTTATTTATTTTATTTGTTCATTTTCAAGGAAAGATGCGTCGTTGTTCTTTTTTTCATTTTAGTTCATTTATCTCTTTTCAAGGGAAGATGTGCCGATAGCTATTATCATAACGCGTTTGTAACCAATTTATGTAATGCCTAGTATATTTAACTGCTAATAAAGTATTAAAACAAGGGATGAAGATGCACGATGAATTTATTCCTCTGGTTGAGTAATTGAATTAAAACGTGTACTCTTGGTATGTGTAATAAGAGACCTTATCTCTAAAAACTGCGCGGATTTGAAGCATTTCTCTAAGTCTTAAAAAAACAACTACCAATTTCTGTAAGTCAAGAATTTTTAATCTCCTTGTAACATAACTTATTTTGAAACCTCCGCTTTTTACAAAGAGGTCAAAATAAATATTTTACTTTCATGAAAAAAAAAATTAAAAAAATTATAATAATAATAAATTATAATAATAAGTGGTTGCCAGCGTTTGCACGTGCGAATGCCAACTTCAACTTTATTTCAGTAAAAAGACTGGCCCGCAAAATAGGAATTGCTAATCTAGGCTGCCCAGCGGAACAGGAATTAAAATGAAAAGAAAAGAAGAAACGAAAGGAAGGAATAATATTTTAAGTTTCAATACTTCGTATTTTTATCATTGTTTTATTTTAATTACCATTGCATCTAAGGAAAAAACGACAAGGAAATTTACGGAGAGCTGAAAGCATGTAATTTATACAATGTAAATTACTTAACTGTTGAACCAACTTTTTTAATTATCACCGGCGCCTCAATATAGTTATTTTCTCTTTTTAAAATATCGGAAAGCAATCCGTGAAGTACTTTGGTGAATTCCTTTTAGGAAGATCTCTAATATAAAAAGGTATCTCATTCAAAAGAAACAAGGAGTTTTTGTGTATTTCCAGCTTTAAGCTTTTAACGTGAAAGGTACCAGAAGTAGATGACCGTGTATTGTATGAATGAATTGTTGAGGTTTTTTCAAATGAATTTAAGAGATTTGGTGGCGAATGGTTGTTGTTGATGTCATGCATTAGACGAGCTACAGACTTATAATGCACATGTCATCGTCTTCCCCGTGAGGTCGACCCCCGGGCTAACCAGGGGGATTGTAAAATCAGTCAAGCAAACTTGAGGAATTTCCCGGGGGGTCGGGGAATCTCTCTAGACAAAGCCCCCTGGATGAGGTGTCTCTCAGCTGAAAATCCCCGTGACATCCTTTTCAAACTTGTGAATTCCCCCACCCCCTAATGTTTGATCGTAAAACAATGTCAAGATTTTCCCCTACCCTCGGGCAAAGAATCCCATCCATCTCCTTATTTTCCCCCACATATCTCCCTGGTAGGCCCGGGGGTCGACCCCACGGGGAAGCCGATGACATGTGCATAATACATAAATGACACTGATAATATATCAGCGTCGATAAATACACCGCGTGGTGTGTGCATATATTTAGCTGTCATTATTTATGCGGCGTCATTTTCTCGATGCCTTTAAAACTCTGTACTTTTCAACCTGCTAGGATCTACATATCCAATAAAAGTTTAAACGTTACACACTGCTCCCTTAAAGGGCCCTCCTACAACCTCCCTATGCATAGTAGTACTAAAATGCAGTAATGGTTCTTACCACACTTTCTGATTTGCAATATTAATTATCTCCAAAAAATTATTGTAAACAATGCCTACCTGTGGAAAGGACTGAACAGACCACAGCACAATTGCGATCCACTCAGCGTTTGTTGCAGCATTTTCGACCGCAAGTTCCAGACTAATCACAGCAATCCAGATCAAAAAACAGCACTTCATCTGCACAGCATGCTTAGAGTAAAGCCAGAACTGCACGAGGATGACAAACTCTAGAATGGGCATATACACCGCCGATATTTTGGTATACAACGGTAATGGTTCACCAGAAAACGCGAAGAACAAATTGACTAAAGAAGCCGTAAAGTTTGCAGTAGCCGACAGAATGCTTAGGCCCTCTACGGAACGTCGTTTTCTGTTCTTCCTTATTTGCGGTACCAAAACAACGAACCAGATAGTGGTGCTAATGTAGCCACAGACGTTTGCAAACCCGCACACCGCGTTTGGCCATGTCGGTCGACAGTTGTTGTAAATAACATTTCTAGCCATTGGCCTTATTTGTCTGTCAATACGACAAAACTTTGCCTAAGCAAAGACATGTTCAAGGGATTCGCCACGTTGAATAGAACATACCGGAAGTTACGTGATGAGTTCTGGGAATTGAACTGACCCGCTGTGGGTGGTGGGGTAGGGAGGAGCAGGGGAAGGGTGGGAGGGATTGCCATTCCATTCATACAAATACGCGCGCTTATGGCAAGAAATGTTTCCGGAACAACCGGAGATCCCATTTTCTTTTACAGCTGGTCATCTATTCTGTAGACAATTTCTATGTTTTCTTTAGCCATCAAGTGTTTAATGTGCCAATGAGATTTCAACTTTCGCTAAATATCAAGAGGAAGCACATTAGGATAACAACCGGAGAATCTTCAAGGCTGAATGTATAGATTTCCCCTGTCATTATTGTGAAGAACGGTCCTGAAACTCTTGGCCCTGAAGTAAATAAACTGAAGTGAATAAGAGAGAATAAGAGCAGGGAAATCTAATGGTCGTGACAAAGAAGCAGACGAGAGGGAGAAGGAATTTGGAGTAATTAACGTTATTTTTCTGCATTATGGGAGCAGTTGTCACTTGCTTAAAGTATTACTTTATAATTCTGTCGACTCTTGACCATTATGAGTAATGTGAGAATATAAACCAGGATACTGACATCATGTGGAATGGAACTGTACACACGGCTGATCCAAATGTTCCTTAATTACAATAACCATTCCAGCACTTCCCCGCAGGTCAAGTGACAGTTAAAGCCTGGTTTCCATGTCGGTCTGCGATAGGTCTGCGACACGATCGGCGATCGGTCTGCGTCACGTTGCAGACATATGGAAACATTTGCCCCCGTCGTTGCGGCAGTCTGCGACACACGGTCGGGGTGATCTGTGTATCCTGGGAATTCTTATGCACCTGTCACTGTAAACCCCTACCCCCTCCCCACCCTGGGTAAACATGGGGCATGGGTGGGGCTTTGTGGGATCGTTGACTCTTTGCCCTGCCCGAGGGGGTGGGGGATTAATTCATTTTTTTTCGTTGCGTTTCCAGGGAGGTGGGGGATTAGTACATTCTAGCTTTTGCTTTGCCCTATGGGGTGGAGGATTAGTACATTTTAGTTCGTTGCCTTGCCCGAGCAGGAGAAGGAGACTTTCCTCTAGATCCTATCACCACAGTTCCCAAGAGAGACGTTATCCTTGTCCTGCCTTATTTTTTAATAGGTTTACAAAGCGAATCTATCACACGCCGTTTAAAATCTTCAGCTGTTAGTAAATTTTATGGTTATGTTAATCTTAAAGTAATTTTTCAAAACACTCGTCGTATGAAGTCTTTTTTCCCTTACAAAGATCGCTTCAATTGCTCTCAGAAATCAAGATTGTATATAAAGCTACTTGTTGGGATTGTGATGCCTTTTACATTAGCAAAACAAAGCGTCGTTTACATAACCGGAAGACCGAACATTTCGGAGCTCTGACTCAGACAGGCCACGCTTCCGCCGTTGCTGATCACACAATCTCAACTGGTCACAACATCAAATGGGATCACTTTGAAGTTTTGGCAGATGGACGATCCGATTTACATTGTAAGATAAAAGAGACGTTATTGATAAGAGACTTGCAAACCTGCCCTAAATGATAACGTTGGCAGTGAAAAACTCTGGCTTTATTAAATTGGCCCGATGTTATTCTTTATATTAGCAGTATATTTTTAATCTCTGTACCAGTACTTCGCTTTCGCCTAAATTTTTATAACCGTCACTTCTGAAGATGTATGTTGTAACATACGAAACGTTAAGTTTGCAATGAATTCAAGTTCCTAAAACATGCGTTGGTTTGTCATGTTTATATCCGCAGTTTGTTTTCTTTTTCTCAGAAGGAGACTTTAATAACCCGGTTGTGAAGGGGTCTTGAACGAGAGCCTGGTAACAAGACAGTTCGCCGCATTATTGGAAACGTGCTGTCTTCTTCAGTACGGCCGAGTGAAAGGTACAGAGAATCTGCTGAATTTCTATGTTATGAATGCCCATCGATTCTTTTTATTTCTAGGGAGGAAAACATGATAGGATGTGACAGTTTGCATTATAGTGTGAAGTGGTACCATTTTCCATGTGCAGGGATGACCAGGGATTGATATAGGGCGCATTGCCTGCCGGAAAAGTTGAAGACATAATTAACTGCTTTATCTGCTTTTATGGTCATGTGTCCTGAATGAGGCTAGAAAATTTGGCACTTGTTCCATGTGAAAATGTGTTGACCAATCGTTGAAGTATTCAAACATAAATGCCAATCACACTTCTGAAAGTGATACTGCCGGTTTAGACAAGGATTTTTTTTGTCCCGTTGGTGGGGGATTATCCTCATTTTGGTAGGGATTATACCCGAAAATATGGCCCCTGTATGTAGGGCATTAGCCTTGTTTGGTTTTGTTCTGTGGCTAGTGCCCCATGTTTCCCCGGGGTGGGGGTTTACTGTGACAGGTACATTATACCAACGAAATCACTTCAATCTATTCAAGTCTACATTAGGTAAGTTTAGTTGTCACTTGCTCTTTTGTGAACACGGAGCAATTAGAAATTCAAAGCTTGGAGAAATACATCGAGAATCCAGTACAAGCCTGTTCAATCGGTTACGGTGATCGGATCGCATTCAAACGGTTGGAAGTTTGGAAAGTATCGCGTCGTGTAAACTCTGCTTTGTTCAAGAGACCTCTTTAAGTCACCTTAGTGACTAAAAGAGCTGGCACATCCCAAATGAAAAGAGTGGGGACGAATACTAATTTGGAAGGTCTTTCTTTGCGACCTCATCTACACCGAGACGGCTTACTAGCTGCAATACAGTAAACAGCAATGTGCGTGTGACGAAACGCGTGAACGTAGTTTCGCTTTCATAGTTTTGTATAAACCCAGCAAACGACATGCTCTCAGCAAAAACGAGCAAAAGAAAGTGATGAAGTGGTGAGTGCTGGAACAGTATTGGAGCAGTCATATGCTTTGTCTGAAGTAATTGACTCTTCACCAAAGAATTCTTAGTCGACAATATTCCGACGGTAACATACTCGAACTTGAGGAAGATAACAAGGTAACTTATTTTCGATGGTTACTGTAAGTACTTTGTTATCTCATTAAGTGATCAGAAGAGCACCGTATCGCTGAACCAGCAGTTAGCCCAGGTACAAGAGGCTCTTACAAAGCTTAACGCACAAGTTCACGCCCACGGGAAATTGACTGAGGGGGCCTTCCCCTGGGTAGGGGTAGGGATTTTGACATTTACGCGTTGCCCAAGGGTCGGGAATTTGACATGGCCGCCATCTTACAAATCAGAAAGAAATTGGACTCTGTTAGAAAAAGTTACCCCAGGGGCGGGAAATTGACATTCAGTTGGTGCCTGGGGGTGGAGAATTTGACTCTGTCTTCCATGAAAATTACCCTGGGTCTGCCCCCTCCCCCCCCTCCCCCACCCTGGGGCTTAGCATTGATAGGTGCATTAGTTGTCTAGATAAAATAATTAAATATAAATTCCTATAGAACTCTATTTCATTTCCGCTTTACAGCCATATAATCGGTAACTACCACATCTTGACAATCTTCATAATGAGAATCGAAACGTTTATGAATAAAGTTATGCTATAAAGAACGAATCATGATTCCAGTAAAGAAATGTTTCACCAACTTTTCAGCAGAACAAAGGAGGTATGAGAAACGTTCTTCCTAAATAATTAGACTGAGGACGTGTCTAAACGTATTTTTTTGACGTTTACTGTAAAACGTTTTGATTTCAGTCAGGGATTAAAATAGAAATAAAAATGTCTACATCTTCTGTACTAATATTTCTATCGTACGCAAGAAACGCTTTCTTTACACGACTATATAAATTTGCTACGTTCACGCATTAACTACATGATTTGCAGGGTTATTTTACCAACTTCTTCGCTATTCATATGCTTATTCACGTGTCAACCACGTGGACTGCACGGGTTGATCGGCGCAGCAGCTGCCGAATCACGCGAATAGCGAGTAAGCGAAGTGCATGCGGCCCTCACGGTGATTCCGATACAAAAGTGCGCCAAACAGCACAACGGCGACCACAAGTGGCGCGAAAATTCCCCACGCGTGGTGTGTGTTCACGCAAACGCATACACTGAATACCGCAATCGCGAGGAGCAGATAACCAACAAAAAACCGTTGGTAGCTTGGGATGTCGCGTATTCTGGCGCGAAACTTGAGATTTGGTCTGACAACAGGACATTTGGAGGCCATCTCCCCTACAGAGGCTCTACCGGCTTCTACTGAGCTTCCGAGATCGCCCGTCAGAGGGTCGTTGGTTTCCAGATCTTCTTCGCTTGAATTGCCACGACTGTCGTATGTAGCAGACGTTACTGTGGTCTCCGGGGACTCCTGGGGTTGAGGTTTGGGATACCAGATCACCTAAAACAACGAGGTGAAGGTAAAAAACTAATACAGCGCTCCCCAACAGCGTTCCGTGAGAGATAGTTACCTTCGCAATCGTCCTCAGGGGAGTCGTATTTCCCCTCCTCCCCATATTTGCTACATGAGCGGCAACCCCACCTTCTTTGCGGCAACTCATATAAAACACAAAGCAACACTGAGGTAATTGAACCACAAAGGTTAGGAGGAACCTGGGGAGAAGGTAGAGCACAATCTCTCGCCCCATTGCTCCTCTTCCCACATTTTCGTTCAGAGTTGCAGGCAGAGGAGGCTGTGTTTTACACTACCACAGGACATTCTCAGGTTTATGCATCAGACTAAAAATGATGCCCCTTAAAACTCGAGCAGGCATGTGCTACACATGGATTAAGTCCCCCCACTCAACTCCCTTGCCCTGTTTCAAAGCTTCATTTTTCAGAACTGTTAAGAACTCACGGTGCAGAAAACATAAATTTTAGGGTGCACATACTTGTTTCTTTCTACTTTACCATTTACAATATTATACACAATTCATCAGTTACTTTTGTCATCTATGCCACGCACGTTTCTACCTTAAAAGTCTGATTAACTGTTAATGGTATTACTAGCTGGCTTTCAACTTGAATATCTTGCCTCTTTGCAGACTACTTACTAGCATTATTTTCTTTTGTGATGGTTGTAAAGTGGCGTATAACCAATTGATCGGTCCATCAATCAATCAATCAATCAATCAGTCAGCCAGCAAGCCAGCCATCCAGTCAGTCAATTCAGTCAGGCAGGCAGTTAAGTTGGTCAGTCCGTCAATCAATATAGCGTGGTGAGTGGTTGCCCAAAATTCTGCATCAAGGGCTCAACGTTCAAGCATTCCATATCGAATTGGAGGAGAAAAGGATTGCTTTATCACCTAAGTTGCATAAACGTTCACACTAATTATTTCATGAGAACCTGATTGACCCACACTAGTTTTTCTGGCTTTTTGTGCAAAAATCTCACAAACACAGTCTTACTGGAAGACCAATGTTCAGGATGAACAAAAAGGAAGGAATTGTTCACCTTAGTAGATGCGTGACACTTAAATCGATACAAAATTTCAAAAAAATATATTAAATTGAGAAAAAAGTGTCAAAGTGACATCTTGTGAAAAAACACAAACGTTTCGGGCATAGCCCTTCTTCAGTGTGAAAACCGTTAAATGTTTGCGCGACTGTAAAATTGAAAGAAACGTTACTAAGAGCTAAGCGCGCGGAAAAAAGGACTCGCGCGCGCCATTTACAAGAAATGAAAAACATTATTTAGCCCGTCTGGTTGCATAGTGCCGAGCCTAAAAATGAGTTCCATTTCCAATTGTTTCCGTCTGGCATTGACTCCAGCACATTTCCGCAAACCTCTAACAAGGATGTCAGATAGACTGTGGCCGGGAGAGTTAAAGTGCTCTGCGACCGGGAAACCACTAGTGTTCTTTTGGACGCTTCGTAGATGTTCGCCGAAACGTTCGCGTAGAGTGCGACCGGTCTCCCCGATATATAACTGGGGACATCGACGGCACGAGATGCAGTACACAACGTTCTCCGATTTACAGGTGAAGTGTTCACGGATGGTGGTCGTATTCTTGGGTCCACGTACATGGATATCGGACGTTGTGTACAAGCAAGTGCGGCATCGGGGATGTCGACATGCGAAAGTTCCTGGGAACTCTGTCTGGAACCTGTCAGAGGTGTGTACCAGGATATCTCTCAGGCTGCGATCACGTCGATGTGCAACTACAGGTGGAACTGGAAAGATTGCTGCGGTAGCAGGGTCACTCGTCAGGATGTTAAAGTTGCTGAGCAGAATGTGCTTAATACGCGAACTAAAGGGGTGGTAGGTCAGCACCAGAGGAATCCTTAAATGCTCGGGAAAAGGTGTCCTCCGTTACCCGCCAAGAGGCACTTTTTAAACGTGTCCGTAACAACGAAGAAAGGATTCCTCTGGTGCTGACCTACCACCCCTTTAGTTCGCGTATTAAGCACATTCTGCTCAGCAACTTTAACATCCTGACGAGTGACCCTGCTACCGCAGCAATCTTTCCAGTTCCACCTGTAGTTGCACATCGACGTGATCGCAGCCTGAGAGATATCCTGGTACACACCTCTGACAGGTTCCAGACAGAGTTCCCAGGAACTTTCGCATGTCGACATCCCCGATGCCGCACTTGCTTGTACACAACGTCCGATATCCATGTACGTGGACCCAAGAATACGACCACCATCCGTGAACACTTCACCTGTAAATCGGAGAACGTTGTGTACTGCATCTCGTGCCGTCGATGTCCCCAGTTATATATCGGGGAGACCGGTCGCACTCTACGCGAACGTTTCGGCGAACATCTACGAAGCGTCCAAAAGAACACTAGTGGTTTCCCGGTCGCAGAGCACTTTAACTCTCCCGGCCACAGTCTATCTGACATCCTTGTCAGAGGTTTGCGGAAATGTGCTGGAGTCAATGCCAGACGGAAACAATTGGAAATGGAACTCATTTTTAGGCTCGGCACTATGCAACCAGACGGGCTAAATAATGTTTTTCATTTCTTGTAAATGGCGCGCGCGAGTCCTTTTTTCCGCGCGCTTAGCTCTTAGTAACGTTTCTTTCAATTTTACAGTCGCGCAAACATTTAACGGTTTTCACACTGAAGAAGGGCTATGCCCGAAACGTTTGTGTTTTTTCACAAGATGTCACTTTGACACTTTTTTCTCAATTTAATATATTTTTTTGAAATTTTTTACTGGAAGACCTCCCACCTGTACAATGGCTGTCTTAGTCTAACCTGTTCATAAATCAAATTCCATTTCCCATTACTGGTATATTTCATTCCATACCTTGCCTTGCTTCACCTCATAACATCCGACACCTAACATCAGGTTTAGAAACTATCTTGCATATCACAAAACCAAAGTTATTTGTAGTAAAGCCATACAGCTCACCTGAATGCCATTGATATAAGCCAGTGTACTTGAGAAATATGTCATGATAACAAATTGTGATGGCAACAGCAGAAGATAGTTTGCCAAGAAATCTGTAGTTTTACCCATAAGCCCCAGTACAACTGAGGGTGTGGCTTGACCACTTGTTGTCCGGAGGCGCATGTTCAAAATTACCTGAAACATGTATGTATAATTAAGCATTGATTGAACATTCTTTTTAAATCCACTCACTCAAATGAAGGGGTGTTCAGAATAAGGCCCTGAATGACTTTTGATGTAATGTCAAATTCTCCTTGTGTTTTGCAAGTTAATACAATGTAATTTGGAAGGAGAATCTAGTAATTGATCAGAAGTCACTTAGGGCTTTTTTCCAGGAACCCCTTCAAATAATTTAAGGGTTAAGGCTAACAGGCCACCCAAAATGAAAAGCTTGGTTGAGATTTTGGGGCGAGACGTTTTCTAGCATTTTTGAGGGAGAAAAGCCTTCCATCATTAAAACAACCTTCAGTGGATACCAGAAGGCAGTGTAAGCATGGCAAGGCCAAGAATGTATATGGATCAGCAAGTTGTCAAGGTGGTTATAAAGAGCATGAAACACAGCTAGGAACTATTGTGAAACTGGCCAAAGATAACAAACAATAGTGGATATCCTTAGTGGCTGCCTGACATGCTGTTAGACATAATACTGATACAGAGAGTACTGACTGGATGGCATTGAAATTTACAGTCTGGTGTCTTTTTCTTATGCCACCAGTATTGTTTGCAGTGTGGGTAGTTATAGTGACTCTTTGTATCAATTCACAGACCAGCACTGATTAATAATATTGTTGTTGTTTTCAACATTTTTTTGCATCAGTTGTCTCTTTATTCTATTGATGGAGGCATAGCAAAGGAGAATGTGACAGATACAAAAGAAATGAACCACAAGTGGGTGGAGGGCCTGTAAAACATAGGTATAGTACTTAACATTTTTTTTTATGTGTTAAGGATTACTCTGCTTCTGTCAAGTGGGAAACTGTCCCCTTGGCATTAAACAACTGCAAAGCTAAAATCAAGTTAAGAAACTTTACAAAGCCCACCTAATCTCTTTTCAATCAGACAACAATGGTGCTGTGTAATAATGAAAATTATACATACTTTGGTTTTTACTTAATATATACCCCTTAACTCAAGTTAGTGCCTATTTTGTATCTGTTCACTTCCTAGCTGCTTCCTAATGCTTGTTTCCCTAGTTGTTCCTCTATGATCTTTGTATTCCCTTCCCTTATCATTTATTGCTGCTCCTCCCTAGATTACTGACTAAGTATTGCTATTAGTACTATTTGCTTAATTTTTTTCTCCTTTTTTTCTGATTTTCCTCATCCTTTCCTCTTTTAAGTTCTTCAATTTGCTCAATATACTGGTACATATATATTTGCTTCCTAACTTAGGCTCTATAAAAACATTTTATACCACAGCTCAAGAGCTCTCTTTTTTTTCTTTCTTTTATTCTAAAGTAGGTTGTTGCCAACTCGAAAACATTTGCTACTTTGGCCACCACAAACATCCTGTAATTTCGATCTTCATGTATGATATTTTTGTAATTCTGTTAGGAGTTTCTCCTGTACTTTTTTTGTTATGTAATTACTCTGTAAATAGTTTGAAATAAAATGAACTGAACTGAACTTACAACCTTATAAACAGGGTCTTCAAAAGCTACTTATAGCACAGGTAACCCAGGCTCTGTATCTGCTACAATTATAGAGTATAATTATGGGAAAATACAGGGCACATATGGGGCGAAGTTCAAGTCTGAAAATTTGTAAGAAATAGGAAAAAAAATCGATGTCACTTAGCATATGTGTAGTTGTGGTTGTCCTTAATACTCACAAAGAGTTTCGGAAAATAAACCACACTGAGAAAAATTGACACGCAAACAAATTTCTCCTCAAAAATTTCAAAACTGGCACGTAATTAAACTCCCATGTTAATGTGTCCGTTGTTTATCCGAAACGGAAACCGTTGTAAATTTAAACTTTTCCGGTCATCTTAAGTACATAAATGTCAGTGTCACGCTTACTTCCATTGTCACGCGCATTTTAAGCGTCTATTGTTTGGAAGTAGAAACCGTTGTAATCTTATACTTTTCCACTCCTCCTGTACATATAGTTACCAGCTTTACGTTGTAATTTACATCTGGCTATTTATCTGAAGAGTGCCGTACAGGTTGTGCGGTACGAAACTTTATAGTAATAAATATGCCAAGTCAAATCTTCAGTTGATCAGACTGTCTTGAAATATTTATGCTCTAGGGTTTCTATTGAGCACTCTGACAACAGTTCTACAAATCAACTTATATATATATATATATAAGTTGCGCTGCGACAATTACATAACATTTATCACTAGTTCTATTATTGTTGTTTTTCCGCATCCTGTTAATTTATCGTAATTGTTTCATACTTTTTGTACACCTATTGTTTTTCGTTTCATTGTCTGAGTTACGTAAACCGTATGTAATTTGTAACCATTGTTGTAAAATCATATTTAAGTTGTAGGTTTTTAACATTCTGTTTGTAACTGACGAAGGTCGAGAGATCGAAACGTTTTTTATTCCTAAATTTTTAAAATTTTATCTTTTTTGAACCAAAAGTTGTCCATTTTCGGTCTTTTTAACTGTTTTTTATCATTCGCCGAATCAGGACTGTGAATCATCAGTGATCTTTTTGGTTCTGCATCTTTCGTTGGCCCAGGAAGCGCCTTCAACCGTCTATATATATATATATATATATATATATATATATATATATATATATATATATGTTGTAATCAGTTCAAGACTTCACGAGTAATTCTCGAGACTTACTCGTGAAGTCAGTTGAACTGATTTTAAGACAATAGTCACTGCTCCTCTAAGGGTTGAGCGCACTTTGAAAAGTCTGTCAACTACAAGCAAAAAGAATGTATAAGATCAGAGGACGGACAACTTTTGGAGGCTAAAAAATAAAAATGTCTTTAAAAAACGTTTCGGTCTTAGACCTTCATCAGTTTTACAGCGTGTGGTTTTGAAAGTTCTTACAACAATTTAGATAAGTCTAGTTTTAGGTCTTACGTAACATTACACACGTTACAGCAACAATTTACAAGATTAGGTGATTCAGATGAAAAGAATGCATTGTTTACAAAGGGTGGTAATATTCCGAAATGAATAACGCTTACTTAACATTAGTAGCGGCAATTTACAGACACAAAGGGTGGTAATGATCTGAAAGCGGCTTAAATATGGAATAGGGGGAGATAATGAGTCGAAGAGTTATGCAAAACCAGTTAATCCCCAGTTAGGGCCAATGAATAACCGCGACCAATTGGAAGCACGACACAAGCCTCAAATGAAGAGGCCATTAAACAAACCTCGTGTAGCCCATGAGTAACCTCAAGGTTCAAAGAAATAACATTATCCCAAATTGGAGCCTTTGAGGTCAAATGCATTAACCCATATTGAGCTCCTGATTTTCTTAGAAAGTGCCTATCCATTCTTCTGGCTTTGAATTTTGTCTGAGGGATCATTTTCCGTATTAGTTTTTGATAGGCTAATTTGTTAGCCATTTTACACGATCGGAAGGCACTTAAAAAGGTAGCTTGTTTTTTGTAATTGTTTGTAGAGATGGTGAGTTCTTGTTTTTTCCAAAGATCTTTTAATAGCAGATATTATGCCATAATATAAGCTAGAGGACAGATTTGTGTGCAATATTTGTTTTCTACTTCTTTTGGCGACATAAAGACAATTGGTGTTTCTTTAACGAGATGTTTTACCTCAAACAATCCTTTTTCATACCAGTTCTTATAAAAATCGCATGATATCCATGATTCTTATTAATGAGTTGTGCCAAAGATGTTAATTAAGAAAGGTATCTATGGACTGGATTGTGCCTTGAAAGTTCACTTCTTGCCATATTTCAAAGAAGTTCTTTTGGAAAAGGACTGCATGTATTTGAGATCCTTTGCTGTCTTTTAAATTAAGATTTCCTTCAAATACAGTGGGACCTCCAAGGTGTTCAAGTTCGGCATCAAAGAAAAGCTTCCATTTTCCGTTGTTATTACCATCCAAATATTTTTTTATCCAAACAGTTTTAGGTGCCTTGTTAAAAGACGTAATGTCAATCATTTTCAAGCCCCCTTCAACACAATTTCGAATCATGACATTTCTCTTTATTTTATTTCCTTTACCATTCCAAATTAAATGGTAGAAAAAAATCGTTAATTTGCTTAATAATTTTGTTACGGAGAGAGTGGGCAGACTTGGTGCACGCCCCTATTTACTGATAAGAAACTGCTTATCCAGCCATTATTTACAATACAGCTTTCCGAACGATTATGAAAGGTCTTGAACCACTGAACAATAGAGGGACTAAAATTGAAAGAAAGAAGTGTTTTCTCGATAAAAGGCCACTCAAGGGTGTCAAATGCTTTTTCAAAATCAAGGCAGAGCAATAGACCTGCGATGTTTTTACTGGCTGTGCAATTGATGACACTGTCAATCAGACGTATGTTCTCAGATATGCAACGCCCTTTTATGAAGCCGTCTGGTCATTATTTACTAATTTGGGCAGATAAATCTGAATCCAATTTGCGACAGTTTTTGAGGCTATCTTATAATGGCAATTGAGAAGTGTTAAAGGCCTCCAGCTGCGAGCGTAGAAAAGTTCTTCGCTCTTTTTAGGTATTAACTTTATTATGTCACGTCTTTGCGTTATGGACAGATTACCTGTCACAAATCCATGATTTAAAGCCGCAAGAAGAGGTTCTTAGATTTCGTTCCAGAAATTTTGGTAAAATTTGGAAACCAGGGCTTTTCCCTGATTTCATTTCGTTTAGAGCCTTGAGGCATTCTACTTTTGATAAAATACCTTCAATAGCTTCACTTTCATCGCAACTCAAGACAGTGTTTTTATCGGAGATAAAAGACGTCATCAGTAGAGAAGGAAGATGTTCGGGCTCCAGTTTTGGGGTGCAAAGATCTTCATAAAAAGTTTCACATTCATGTAGAATTTCCTTATCAGTAGTAGCATAATCATTTTCGTTCCTTTTAAGACGACTTATTGTTCCTTGTTTACAATGTCGTTTTTAAAGGTTCAGAAAATATTTTGTATTTTTCTCTCCTTTGTTATGCCACCTGGCTCTTGAGTGTAACATAGTGCCTCTAGTGCGATGTTCAATAATTCTTTCGATCTCGTTTCTATAATCGTTGAGCTTTGTCTGCATATGAACTTTTTGTTGCTCATGAGAGAATTCTCCCTCATCTATTACCTTTTCCAAGTCCGCCATTTGTTTATACAGGGTGTCTTCATGCATCTTAATTCTTAAGTTCTTTAATGCCGCAAATAAAATGGATTTTTCTCTCACTTTCATTTTTATTACATCCCAGAGCAAAGCCGGATTGACAGTATCATCGAGTTCGTATTCCTTTCTGGTTTCATCAATAACAATTTTGATTTGTTCAATGTATTCTTCGTCTTTCAAAAGAGAGGTGTTTAATCTCCAGAGGCCTTTTCCTCTGGAAGAGAGGTGTTTAATCTCCAGAGGCCTCTTCCTCTGGGATTGTGGTGTAACACGTACAACTGAGGGTAAAATCATTGAATGATCTGTTTTTCTGTTTTCTATTTATATATGTATGTAATTAAGTACAAGGCGAATAAAGGTGCTGTTGTTGTTGTTGTAATCAGGTAAGATGTACGCCAAGTTAGTGTCACAGATAAGGCTTGAGCTTATTAAGAAGAAATCAAGCCTACAGTGTCTTTCAGGCTTCCTTCGGTGCCATGTATACCTATATTTGTTCGGATGGAGCGTTCTCCAGAATCAATAAGGCCTAGCTCTTCGCATTTTTGATTGATTACTTTAAGTGCATTTTGGTAAATTTTAGCCGGGACGCTTCCTTTCTTATCTTGTTTAACGTCTAACACCAGGTTGAAGTGACCTCCCAAGAATCGCAGATATGGTCAAAAATGTTTCCAAAAAATACTGGGTTGTCGGCCTCAGTAGGGGCATAAATGTTAGCTATAGTGAAAAATTTGTTATGAGCTTTAATGTCAACGAGTATAAAATGCCCTGAGGAAACAATGTAAGTCTTTAGAATGTCCAAATGAAAATTATTATTGAAGAGATAAAATTATTATTGAAGAGAATTCTGACACCCGATGAACTGCCCGAGCGAGTTTATAGCCCCATTCAGATCAAGCTCCACACATCAGCATTTTGTTAAGTACAGTGCACTTCTTACAAAAAATTAATCGATTTTTTCTGTTTCTAAGCCAGTTGAAAACCTCTCTCCTCTTACTGTTATTTGCTAATCCCCTGACGTTAAAGGGGCTACGTCACGAGGATTTTGCTGTTTTAGGTCAATTCTGTGCTAACATCATTACTTTGAGGCTCTACTCATAAATATTAAGCTTCTGCCGGTTAAACTACGACGAAGCTATCAAATGAATTTTATCAGGAAGGGCTAACCATAATAAATTCTTGATGAGTTTTGAAGACGCAGCATCAAAACTTGGAAAAACTGGCCAATTTTTTCAAGTTTCAATCTTTTTCCATTCTTGCCAGCCGTAGCAACAGGCTATAGGAAACAGTTTCAGTACTTTCAAATAGTCTTACAAAACCAGACCATTATTTTTGGAATTCAACTGATGCAAAGACACCTTCTAGCTTTTTATAAAGTTGCCAAATAGTGTGACACTGCACCTTTAATAGAAGCGAAACTTAGTTCGGTCATTTTCTTCCAAGTGATTGCAAAGTGTTATTTTGATGATGTGAAATCAGCAAAGAGGTGTCAGTTATTGTGGTAACATCTTCAAAAAGTAGTAAACTGAATAAATTAGAAAGTCTGGTAGATAAACATGTTTCGCTAAATTTTGAGATATATACACAAGAAAGATTTAACTTGATTTTGCTAACGAAAAAATCATTCTTGACCAGATTGCTACAAAACCTTAAGCTGGCCGCTGTTACACGTTGAAAATTTTGGCTGAAACTTGTATGCAACGGCGCTGCGAAACAAGTTTCAGCAGGTGTTGCACCGTGTAACATGGTCGGTTTCGTGAAACTTTTTCGAACTTCCGTTGCGAGACAAGTTTCACGAAAAGTAGAACCGCTCTTTACTTCTGCAACGGTCGGAACGATCGCAATGGTGATAAAAACAAGACTTTCACTGTGGCAAGTTTCACCATGACAAGTTTCAGCTAAAAGTTTCAAAGTATAACAGCGGCCTTACCCGTAAAAACAAAAGCAACAAGTATATAAACACACAATTACAAACGTAGAAAAAACTAGCCTTGCCTACGAGCATCGATCTACGGTAGCTGCAATTATTTAACGGAATCCATAGTCACACTAGTTGGCCAGATTTAAAAATAGTTATTACTATATGTAGGGCTTACATGTAACTATTAGAGCCTGTTTACATGGAGGTAGGGTGACCCTCTTAGTAGGGTCACCCTTCTCTATTGTATTTTTCGGTTTCGATTACATGAGAGGTAGGGTCACCCTATCTGCTTGGTAGGGTAACCCTTCTAGGAGGGACAACTTTTTGTTTGTTCAAGTCTTGTAAACGCACTAGATAGGGTCACCCTCCAAGAAGGGTCAACTTTTGCGGGTTCGAATTAGTCACATTCCTGCGACACTCAGTAATGTCATCATGCGCTTGCAAGTCAGAGGAATAATTTCATCGTTGTTGGCAAAATTGCTTTAACACTGATTTCAGAACAGTCAGGAGACAAAAATGTCAAGATTTTGTAAGTAGACATGGGAGACGATGAGCCGGTGATAGGCGAGAGTCGAAAGCAAACAGATATCTTCTCTCGTGAGAAACCAGACAAATTACAAGGCAAAAGCAATTAACAAAGAATGGTTGAGGCCTGAATCTTCCGCAAAAAACCTGAGAATCAGGCATTGACAGCAAGGAATACAAAATGAAGGGAAAGTTAAACCGCGTAGACTAGGCCGTTCTGTCCATAATGAACACTGAAATATTACGCTGCGTGATTAATTTGGCAAGTTGGCCCTAGGGACACCATTTAGCATGTAAAAGGGAGCTATTTTTTACCCTTCTAGGAGGGTCACCCTACCTCCATGTAAACAGGCCCTAAATTAAGTAAGGACTTTAAACGAAAGAAAGAGAGACGGACCGGCACTCGCGGCTCGAAGAAGATACTTCAACCGGCCACAACTAGCCCCGAATGTATAATTTGTCTGGTTGGCTTTTGTTGAACGCTGCTGCTGGACAACAATCTCACGTAGAAGGTCTTGATACATTTTATACGCTGAAATACGCTGATCCCTTCAATCGGTGTCCTAATGGAGGAGTCAATGTAAACCCCCACCACGGGACAAGGTGGAGATTAGTCGGGAAAAGAAGGGGATTTGAGGGCAATCGCACCCCCGGGGAGGTGGGGGATTGGGTAATATTTGTATTTAACCATCCCCAGGTTAGGGGTTTGGGTGGGGATTTGTCGTGAGCCGGCTGTTTGCGCAGTCAGTGGTTGTTCGTCCCAAACATCAACTCGTGTGCTTTTCCTTGAAGGACCTCGAGAGGTGAGTGCTTTTGTTATTTAAATCTAGTAATTTGCAATTGAAATCTAAGCGATCTACTCCCTAAAAGTGGAGCAATGCACAAAACGAATACGCATCTACAAGTTAAGGTGTATACTTTCAGTTTTGGTCTCCACCTGCTCTTTATTTTTTGCCCTGTTTTACGAGCAGGTACAAATGAATTTAATGAAAAAAATGTTTTACACTCTAGAGATTATGGAGTGGAAAACGCTTTTCCAGGAGTGTGGCATAGAAGAAGTCAACCGTCAACCGTGTACATCAAGTCAAGTCAAGTCAATTTTTATTTAACTCTCACAAAGTATTGATACTATTTACAATTCAGTGCATTAAATATAAAAATAAAATTGTGAAGAAGGAAAATAAACTATTACAATTTTTGAGTTTGAAGGCATAAATGACATAATCTTACCTCCGATCGATTTTCTTCTCAGTACTGAATGTGTATAATCTGCCCTCGTCCTGAAATGTCTTTAATGG
Source organism: Pachyseris speciosa (assembly GCA_016490735.1). Lineage (NCBI taxonomy): Eukaryota > Metazoa > Cnidaria > Anthozoa > Scleractinia > Pachyseridae > Pachyseris > Pachyseris speciosa. The sequence continues at coordinate 610,515 of JAEMWC010000076.1, forward strand.
CATTAATTGAAACAAAAGTTGTATTCTGTATTCTGTATTCTAGTTCATAGTCATAATTTGTGGCTCTGTATGTGGCAGCCTGTTATCAAATTTGAATGGCCTTGCTCGTTTTATGTTCAGACTATCCACAAGAAGTTTGGGGCATGCAAAACAGGCACATGGTCAAAGACTTGCCACAGCCTTATGTTTTCATGCTTTTACCATGAAAGGATAAACATTGCGCTTATCCTAGGTATCAAGACAATGGAAATTCAGACGATGGCAACACTTGGTTCTCTGGTGGTCCACCACCAACCTATTTTCCCATCCCTATGGCTGATCCAAAATGCCCTTGGGGGGATTGGGGGGGGGGGGGGGGCATGTGAACAGTGTGGAGTACAAATGTGCCAGTCACTGTCTTCGTCCACAAGAGCATCATGAATTTTACTAGACCCATGGAAGACAAGGGATGAAGAATAAGCCCCCATCTGTAGTAATTGCTGAGGCACTGAAGAATGCTGAGAGAAAGGGTTGCAATCTATCTGGTGAAGAAAAACTAGCACTTGCAAAGGAAACACTCTTAACCGAAGAAGATTTTGAAATGTGGGTACAACATCATCTATCGGATGTGTCCACCAGAAGAAAAGAAGGTGGAAAGAAAGCCACTGCAACAAGATGCCAAAAGAATAAAGGTCATACTGAAGGGGATGCCAAGGAGTGGTACGATTATATTGAAGGACTGAAAAATAAGTTTAGCAGTATTATGTTTGTGGCTAAAATGATATCGATCTTTTGTAGGAAATGATGTGTTTTGCTTCTGTGGCCAAAGGGAGTATGGAGAGATGATTGCCTGCAATAGCCCTACATGTTCAGTGGAGTGGTTCCACCTTGACTGTCTGGGGCTCTCCTGTGCCCCAGAGGGTGAAGGGATATGCCCTCTTTGTACTGGTATGTATGTGTATAAACTGATGATTTTGACAAAAAAATATCCTTTTAATGGCCATTTCTGCTAGGGAGTATTATAGAGACAATTTACTGAGTGATTATATTGACTACTGCAGCTACTTATGTAGTGCTGATATTCTATTATAAAGAACTGTGTTCTCGCTTTTCAGGCACCTAATCCAGTACATCTCAGGCAAGGGAGGCCCCACATGGTGGGAGCATTTGAGGACTTTGGTAGGTGGACAGCTTCCCCAGGGTGATGGGAATTTGTTAATATTTGAAATTAGGTCTGTAACAAATCCCCACCTTGTCCCAGGATGGGAAGGGGGGGGGGGGGGGGGGGGGAGGTGGGGGTTTACATTGACTCCTGCATAATGATAGAAGTTTTTCACAGTCCTTGTACGTGAAAAATCTAGTGATGATTGTCCGCTGTTGATCCTCTTTGTTTTTGCCCATGCAATATTACTCGCATCAATGAATCCTAGCTCTGTGCGTAAGAAATTACTAAGGACCATTTCCATGTCTCCCTACAACTAATCTAAAACCTGTTAAAAATGAAGACATTATGTTCCTTGATATTCTAAAATTTTAAGTTCTCCCTCCTTAAGTGAGCTGCCAGGTAAAGGTTCCTGTTTTCTATTTCTTTAATCGTGTTTAATAAGCTTGATATTTTCTTCTTGAACTTCTCTCGAAGCCTCTTTTACCTTTCTTTCCAAACCCTCCAGGTTATCCGATGCTTGTTTCTTGTCCAGTACGTTTTTGTTTGTATTCAGACTGTCCTTTGCCTTCGACATCGCGTTTCAGTGCCATGTATTAATTTTCAAGTGTTGTATTAAATGCTTGATTCGATTTTCGCAAAGGAATATTGAAGGTTATTAACAGCGTCTTGAATTATGCCTAGCTTTTTCAGCTTCATTATAATATCCTGTAGGGATTTTTGAACTTCCTGCATCACATTCAAAGCACTGATAATTTTGTCTTAGCTACTAGACACTGCGTGTTCTTTGCACAACTCAGTAATACGTTTTGTTTCTTGCGGTGAACAAACAGTAGAACGATCAGATGACGATGATCTTTCTTTTCTTTTTATTGGAAAGATATAGATGTATTCGGCCATAGGAAGCCCGGCTATTAACTCAAAATATGGAGGACGAGCGGATCAAGTGTCCTACTCTGCTATTGCTCATTCCAGGCCCCTCCCAAAAGGGATAATACATCTATGTCAAGATAAGATTACATATATCAAGATTTGCTTACACCTAAAAAACGATTTGAATGTACATATCAAGATTTATGTACACGTATCAAGATCCGCATGTAACTACATCAAGTCGAATAAATGTTTATCAAGTTCCTCATACACGGATCGACAATTGAATATTATATCAAAGTTTGCAATTCACATTTATACATTGAGATCCTGGCATATTTATATCAAGAATTTTACATCGAGATTATGATGGGCTTGTATGAGATACTAAGTCGAATGTTTGCCTGGTTACTTAGCTCCCTAACAATCACACTAGAACAGGTGAAGCGAAAGGAAATGTCTTGTAATACAGAATCTCAAGCACTTTTTCATGGAATTTCTGAGAACCCTCTATGCACAAAGCAAATTGAAGGGTTGAATGGTCAGCAGTGTGAGCCAAATTGAGTGACTAACCCCCTCTAACATCTTCATGACTTCAAAATAACTCTTCGTTTGATCTCCAATTGGAATTTCAAACAGATTACAACGTCGAATCAATCTTTGAAGAAACTCCAAGAATTTTTGTGATAGCCACTCACTTGAAGGACTCTTTCCGCAGCCGTTCTACAATATCCTTGTCAACAGTGTACCGTGGCCAGCCTGCCTGACCTGTGTATTCTACAGGAGAATCAAGCTGAAAAAGAGGTTCAATATCAGGCTATGTGACACTTAAATCATTGTACCTAGATGAATAGCTTGCCTGTAAGGTACATAAGCCCTTTGTAAGTTAATCAATATCTTCAAAAAACTGATCTGAGGAAGCAAGTGGCTAGAGTCACAGGAAGTAGGCTTGAGATCAAGAGTTATGCACGTCATCGGCTTCCCCGTGGGGTCAACCCTCCCAGGCTAACCAGGGGGATTGTAAAATCAGTCAAGCTAAGTTGAGGAATTTCCCCAGGGAGTCGGGGAATCTTGCATGACAAAGTCCCCTGTGTGAGGTGTCTCTCAGCAGAAAATCCCCCTGACATTCTTCCGGGAACCTTGTGACTTCCCCCACCCCCTAATCTTTGATCGTAAAACAATGCAGTTTTTTCCCCTACCCTTGGTTAAAGAATCCCATTCATCTCTTTGTATTCCCCCACATATCTCCCTGGTTGGCCAAGGAGTCGACTCCATGGGGAAACCAATGACGTGCATTATTTCGAAGTCACCAAGATGATAGAGGGGGTTATTCGCTCAATCTGGCTCACACTGCTGACCATTCAGCCCTTCAATTTGCTTCGTGCATAGAGGGTTTTCAGAAATTCCTTGAAAAAGTGCTCGAGATTTGGTATCACATGAGACATTTCCTATTGTTTCACCTGCTTCAGTGCGATTGTTGGGAGCTAAGTAACCAGGCAAACATTTGACTTAGTATCTCATACAAGCCCATCATAATCTCGATGTAAAAATCTTGATATAAATATGCAAGGATCTCGATGTATACATGTGAATTGAGAACTTTGATATAACATGCGATTGCCGAATTGTTTACGAGGAACTTGATAAACATTTATTCGACTTGATGTACTTACATGCGGAACTTGATACGTGTACATAAATCTTGATACATATATTCAAATCTTGTTTTAGTTAGATGTAAGCAAATCTTGATATATGTAATGTAATCTTGACAGAGATATACAAAAATTGATGTAAATAAATAAATCTTGATATATTGTCCCTTGTGAACAAGCATATCTGAGCCAAAGGTTCATGTTTAAACGTTTGAGCATTTCAGATTGAAACGGAATTTAGAAATGATGGTTTTTGAGTAGAGGGGAAAACTGGTGTATCACGAGAAAAACCTCTTGGAGCAAAAAGAGAACCAACAACAAACTCAACCCACATGGCGGTAATCATGATGCTAACTCTGGGAATTGAACCTGGGTGACATATATCAGGGGAACCCAACGAGCCAACTCAACCAAAAGCTGTAGAAAGGCATTTTTAAGTTCCTTATGGTGTTTGAAGTCTGTTTAAAAACTAGAAGAAGTTTATCTGTTCGGATTCCCTAGCTGAAATTTTAATTGCCCGAAAATGTTAGGGAACAAAATCTTCCTTTGAGAAAATACAAGCTGAAATGAACTTTCCACAAACTTTCTAGGGAACTATTTTCTTTTGGAAAATGCTAACTGACGTTTCTGAGTGCCAAAAACACAGCTGAAAAGAGCAATTACGACCTTTCCGAAAACCTCAGGGGCTTTGATTTTCCAATTTCGAATCTTTTTGGTAACGTTTTAGTTACGAAAACCCGAGTGCACTCTTTAATCGACGCCGAAAGCCCAAGGCGCGTTAACCTCCACTGAACAGATACCCCGGGGGGGGGGGGGGGTACTACCATAAAAATTGGGTGGGGGTGTGCGTCGCGCTTTCTGAAACCCTTACCCTATTTCAGACCAAACTCTGCGATTTTAGACCTGACCAAAAATTTGATACCCTATTTGAGACCTATTTCAAATACACAGTTGGCGTAAACATAATTAAAAGACAAAAAAGAAGGGCTTTTGTTGATGGCGTTATCGCCTAATGATGAAGAAGTAGCTTCTTAAAAACATACCGAATTCAAGACAAGAGCGCACAAACCATACCCTATTTCAGACCAAAATGGTCAAAATTAATACCCTATTTCAGACCCCAAAAAACATACCCTTTGGGGCTGCACATACCTATATAGCCCATGTAAGGCAGTACCCCTCCCCCCCCCCCCCGGAAAGATATTTACCGAAAGTTGTCGTTGGGTGCCCCTGATTTATTGATGGGAGGCAAGTGCTCTCATGAATGCGCCGTCACTGCTCCCTTAAAGGGCACTCCTACAACCTCCCCGTGTATAGTGGTACTAAAACGCAGTAATAATTCTTACCATACTTCTGATACTTTCATATTTGCAATATTGATATTTACCTCATAAAATTATTCTAAACAATACCTACCTGTGGAAAGGTCTCGACAGACCAAAGCGCAATTGCGATCCACTCAGCGTTTGGTGCAGCATTTTCAACCGCAAGTTCCAGGCTAATGACAGCGATCCAGATCAAAAAACAGCCTGCTACATAGGATAACTTTATCCGCACAGCATGCTTAGAGTAAAACAAGAACTGGACGAGAATGATTAACTCTAGCACGGGCATATACACCGCCGATATTTTTCTATACACTGGTAATGTAGCAGAAAACACGAAGAAGCAATTGACTAATGAAGCCGTAAAGTTAGCAGTTGCCCACAGAATGCTTAGGCCCTCTACGGAACGTCGTTTCCAGTTCTTCCATATTTGCGGTGCCAAAACAACGAACCAGATAGCGGTGCTAATGTAGCCACAGACGTTTGCAAACCCGCACACGGCTTTTGGCCATGTCTGGCGACAGTTGTCGTAAAGAACACTTATAGCCATTGGCCTTATTTGTCTCTCAATGTGACAAAACTTTGCCTAAGCAAAGACATGTTCAAGGGATTCGCCACGCTGAATAGAACAAACCGGAAGTTACGTGATGGGTTCTGGGAATTGAACTGATCCGCTGTGGGTGGTGGGGTAGGGAGGAGAAGGGGAAGGGTAGAAGGGCTTTCCATTCGATTCACACAGATAAGTGCGCTTATCACAAGAAATGTTTCCGGAACAACCAACACAATTTCTATGTTTTCTTTTGCCATCAAGTCAGTGTTTAATGTGCCAATGAGATTTCAACTTTCGCTAAATATTAATAGAAAGCACATTAGGATAACAACTGGAGAATCTTCAAAGCTGAATATATAGATTTTCCCTGTAATGAGTGTGAAGAACTTTCCTGAAACACTTGGCTCTGAACAAAATAAACTGAAGTGAATAAGAGAGAATAAGGGCGGGGAAATCTAATGGTCATGACAAACAAGCAGACGAGAGGGAGAAGGAATTTGGAGGATTTAACGGTATTTTTCTGCCTTAATGGAAGTACGATGATAACAGGCCCTGGGTTGATGTCCGAGTGTGTCACTTGCTTTAAATGTTACTTTACAATTCTGTCGACTCTTGACCATTATGAATAATGTGAGAATATAAACCAGGATACTGGCACCATGTGGAATGGAACCGTACACTGGGCTGATCCAAATGTTCCTTAATTCCAATAGGCATTCCAGCACTTCCCCACAGACAAGTGACAATTAAGCCTGGTTTCCATATGAACTTAACGGTCTGCGACAGGATCGGCGCCAAGATCGGCGATCGGTCTGCGTCACGTTGCAGACATACGGAAACGTTTGTCTGCGGCAGTCTGCAGCACACGGTCTGGGTGATCGAGAATATAGAACCCAGTTCTACTTTCTCGATCGATCACCCAGACCGTGTGCAGCAGACCGCTTGGGACAAATATTTCCACATGTCTGCAACGTGACGCAGACCGATCACCGATTATGGCGCCGATCGCGCTGCAGACCGTTAAGATCATATGGAAACCAGGCTTAAGAATAAGAACACTTTAATAACCCGGTTGGAAAGGGGTCTCGAACGAAAGCCTGGTAACAAGACATTTCGCCGCCATATTAGTAACGTGCTGTATTCTTCAGTACTACCCGAGTGAAAGGTGCAAAGAATCTGCTGAATTTCTCTTTTATGAATGCCCATCGATTATTTTTATTTCTAGGGAGGAAAACATGATAGGATGAGACTGTTTGCATTGCAGTGCGAAGTGGTACCATTATCCTTGTGCAGGGATTGATACAAAGAATGTTCCAATGAGAGGGAGAATGTCTGTGCATTTCCTTCCGGAAAAGGTGAAGACATAATGGACTGCTTTGTCTCCTTTTATGATGATGTGTGCTGAATGAAGCTAGAAAATTTGGCACTTGTTCCATGTGAAAATGTGTTGACCAAACGTTGAAGTATTCAAAAGTAAATGTCAATCACACTTCTGAAAGTAATACTGCGGGTGTAGACAAGGAGAGTTTTTGTTCCCTGTTGGTGAAGGATTATCCTTATTGTGGTAGGGATTAGACCCGAAAATATGGCCCCTGTATATAGGGCATTATCCTTGTTTGGTTTTGTTCTGTGACTAATGCCCCATGTTTTCCTGGGGTAAAAGGGAAGGGGAAGTTACTGTGACAGGTGCATTACACCAACGAAATCACTTCAATCTATTCAAGTCTACATTAGGTAAGTTTAGTTGTCACTTGCTCTTTTGTGAACACGGAGCCGCAAATGTGTCAAATAAGTAGAAATTGAAAGTAGACATTGAGAATCCAGTACAAGTTACGCTAATCGGATCGCATTCAGACAGTTGGAAGTTTGGAAAGTATCCTGTAAACTCTACCTTTGTTCTCACCTGAGTGACTAAAAGAGCTGGCAGATCCCAAATTGAAAAGAGCGGCAGACGAATAGTAATTTGGAAGGTCTTTCTTTGCGACCTCATCTACAGACGGCTTATTAGCTCCAATACTGTAAACAGCACTGTGCGTGTGACGAGACGTGTAAACGTAGTCTCGTTTTGAAAGTTTTGTATGAACCCAGCAAACTTCACGTCATGCTCTTACCAAAAACGAACAAAACAAAGTGATGAGTGCCATAACAGTAGTGAAGAGGCCAATTATGTTTTGTCTGAATTCGTATACGACAATATTCCGACGGTAACACACTCGAACTTCAGGAGGATAACAAGGTAACTTCTTTTCGATGGTTACTGTAATTACCCTGTTATCTTATTAGGTGATCAGAAGGGCACCCTATCGCTGAACCAGCAATTAGCCCAGGTACAAGAGGCTCTTACAAAGCTTAACGCACAAGTTCAAAACATCAAAGAGAGTTTACAGACAACCAATAACCTGAACATGTCCAGCATTAGCAGTCCATGAGATGCGAGAATCTCCCATGCGCGAACCCTCGCGTAATACGCCGAGTAGCTAACAGAGAGCACAGAATATTTATTTGTTTTATTTTTCTTGATAAAAAGAGGATAGCCATCTGTTTCCGAATCAGAAATAAGTGCTAGGTAACATAATTATTCACATTAGTTTCTATAGAACTCTATTTTAGTTGTCTAGATAAAATAAGTAAATATAAATTCCTATAGAACTCTACTTCATTTCCGCTTTACAGCCATATAATTGGTAACTACCACATCTTGGCAATCTTCATAATGAGAATCGAAAAGTTTATTAATAAAGTTATCCTACAAAACGAATCATGATTCCTGTAAAGAATTTTTTTCGCCATGTTTTCACCAGAACAAAAGTATGAGAAACGTCCTTCCTAAAACATTAGACTGAGGACGTGTCTGAACGTATTCTTTTGACATTTACTGTAAAACGTTTTGACTCCAGTCACAAAAATCTACATCTTCTGTACTAATATTTTTGTCATACGCAAGAAACGCCTTCTTTACACGACCATATAAATTTGCTACGTTCACGCATTAACCACATGATCTGCAGGGTTATTTTACCAACTTCTCCGTTATTCATATGCTGATTCACGTGTCAATCACGTGGACTGCACGGGTTGATCGGCGCAGCAGCTGTCGAACAACGCAAATAGCGAGTCAGCAAAGTGTATGCGGCCCTCACGGTGATTCCGATACAAAAGCGCGCCAAACAGCATAACGGCGACCACAAGTGGCGCGAAAATTCCCCACGCGTGGTGTGTGTTCACGCAAACGCATACACTGAATACCGCAATCGTGAAAAGCAGATAAACGACAGAAAACAGTTGATACCTTGGGATGTCGCGCATTCTGGCGCGAAACTCGAAATTTGGTTTGACATAACATATGGAGGCCATCTCCTCTTCAGAGGCTCTATCGACTTCTACTGAGCTTCCGGAATCGCCCGTAACAGGAAATTCTTCACAGTCCTTGGCTTCCAGGGCTTCTTCGTTTGAATTGCCACAACTGCCGTATGCAGCACGCGTTACTGTGGTCTTCGGGGGTCGAGGTTTTGGATACCAGATCACCTAAAAGAATCAAGTAACGGAAAAAAAAACAATACAGCGTTCCTCAACAGCGTTCTGTGAGAGGTAGCTTCCCATGCAATCGTCTTCAAAGGGAGTCGCATTTCCCCTCCTCCCCATATTTGCTACGTGATCGGAAACTCCACCTTCTTTGCCGCAACACATGGAATACAAAACAAGGCTGAGGTTGAGGGTGGAGGGTGGAGCACAATCTCTCTTCTCCAGTGCTCCTCTTCCTACATTTTCCTTCGGAGTTGAAGGCAGAGGAGGCTGTGGTTTACACTACCACTGGGCATTCTCAGGTTTATGCATCAGACTGAGGATGATGCCCCTTAAACCTCGAGCAGGCATGTGCTACACATGGATTAAGTCCCGCCATTCAACTCCATTGTCATTTCAAACATTTAATATCACAGTGCATAAACCATAAGTTTTAGGGTGCACATACCTGTTTCTTTCTACTTTACCATTTATAATATTTATACACAATTCATCAGCTACTTTTGTCATCTATGCCACGCACGTTTCTACCTTAAAAGTACGATTTACTGTTAAGGGTCTGTTAATGGTACTACTAGCTGGCTTTAAACTTGAATATTTTGCCTCTTTGCAGACTACTTATTTGCATTATCTTCTTTTGTGATGGTTATAACCCCCAAACTCACAGAACTCATACCTCTTTGCTATTGGCACGAATACCTAGATCTAGTTTATACTTATAAATCAATTGTCAATAATACTGACACCCAATTTAAGATATCTAAACCTATAAGAGTAACTAGACGTACTGCCTCATCAAAGAATGTTTTGTTAGATATACCTAAAGCTAAGACTGTTACGTTCCAGAATAGTTTCTACTCTAGAGCCTCAAGGACATTTAATACACTTCCAGAATACTTGAGGGACAATACCCAATCTATTGATGCTTTTAAAACTAAGTTAAGGAAACACTACGTAGATTTAACTTTAACTGTGTATGATCCTGCAGTTCCGCAAACTTTCAAAAGTGTCTGCATAAAATGTCATATGACCAGACCACTAACTGCATTACTAGTCAAACTATGTTGTTAATTAATTGTTCTGAATTATATAATTACTAGATTTTTTTTTTTTTTTTTTTTTTTTTTTTTTTTGGATGTTAAGGAGTCTCGTTATTGGAACGTTAGTTCTGTGAGATCTCTCCTGCCAATTTGTTTTTGGCGAAGTTTATAAATAAAATAAAATAAATAAATAAAACTATTAAATTTTGTGTAGAATCAGCCAATCGATTGGTCCATCAATCAATTAATCAATCAGTCAGTTAGTCAATCAATCAGTCAGTCAAGCAGGCAGTTAGTCGCTCAGTCAGTCAATCAATATAGCATAGGGAGTGGTTGGCCAAAATTCCGCATCAAGGGCTCAGGTTTAAACGTTAAAGCATTCCAGGTCGAATCAGAAGAGAAAGATTGCTTAACTACCACACCGGCCGAAACCAGCCGCGCAGAACCACGTCCCTTGTACCGCTTGTGGCGCCACCAGTTTCAACGCTTGTAAACATCTTTTTCATGTAGCATGTGTAGGATGTAGAGATCTTTCAAACCCTACCCGAATGAGCACAATTCCGTCAAACAGGCCAGAGAAAACGTGAAAAACCCAAGTGACGCTGACCCGAAAATTTGAATGAAAATCTTGGTCCACTGCCCACCTGAACTTCCTTCCATCTAATCCTACGATCCTAATAGTTTCCCCAAATCGTTTCCAACTGAAAGGAAGCCCAGAAAATGCCCAGCAAGAGAAAAAGAAAGTAAGGCAAGAATAGCGTAGGAGAGAAAGCGAAAGTAGAAGGCGAGGGGGCGACCCAAAAAATCTCGAAATTGTGTTTTCTGTGCACACTGATTCATTCATGACAACCTGATTGCCCCGCACTGGTTTTTGTTTTTTGTGCAAGTATCTCACAAACACAGTCTTAAGCCTGGTTCTCATATGCCGCCGACCAACCTGCAACATAGACGCCGGTAGTGCCTGGGATACTGTTTAGGCATATGAGAACATACGCCGCCGGTAACAAGAACCATCGCAGGTCCTTACCGCCGGCATGCCTGCGAAGTTGACTTGAGTTCAACTTCGCAGGCACGTCGGCGGTTCTTCCGGAACGCCGGCAATAGAAATATTTTATGAGAACGTAGTCGGCGATCGTCGGCGATGTGCCACCTGCAAATATTTCCCACAATTGATTACATCCAAAATATCGGATGCTGCGGACGTTGAGCCCAGCGCTGAACAAGCCCGGTCTTACCCAAATAACAGTTAATGGATGCTATAAGGAATTATAGGACCATTTACGACAAATCTTGCTGGCCTCGTGCTGGTTCCTTTTTTTGACCATAGGGCAGAGAGCCCAAAACTTTCACTTACGGCTTTCCCGTTTGTCTTGACGCTTTCTTTGTATACATCTCCTTACAAGCAACTCAAACTAGCGAAAGCTGCCAGTGTTTTAACCATGCTTATTGAATAGTTAGCTTGTGAAGAAAGAGCGCGAAACGATACTGATTTGGCGCGCTATTTTACGTTCACCGGGGACACGTCGCCGGTACACCTGGGGCACCACTGCGATGCAACTTGGACGAAAAATCAAATCAACCGGCGATTAAACCGCAAGTCATCGCAGGTAGGTCGTTGGCATATGAGAACCAGGCTTTACTGGAAAACTACTCACCTGTAAGATGTCTGCCTTAGTCTAACCTATTCATAAATCAAATCCATTTCCCATTATGTTTCATCCCATACCTTGCTTCCCTACACCTCATAACATCCCACAGTCAGCTCACCTGAATGCCATTGATATAAGTCAGTGTACTTGAGAAATACGTCATGACAACATATTGTGATGGCAACAGCAGAAGATAGTTTGACAAGAAATCTGCAGTTTTACCAAAAAGCCCCAGAACAACTGAGGGCGTGGCTTGACCACTTGTTGTCCGGAGGTGCATGTTCAAAATTACCTGAAATTTGGATGTAAACAAGCGTTGATTGAACGTTCTTTTTAAATCCACTCACTCTCTAAAATAATCCAAGGGTTAAGGCTAACAGGCCACCCAAAATGAAATGCTTGGTTGAGATTTTGGGGCAAGACTTTTTAATTAATTAATTAAAGACTTTTTCCAGCATTTTTGAGGGAGACAAGCAGTCCATCATTAAAACAACCTTCAGTGGATACCAGAAGGCAGTGTAAGCATGGCAAGGCCAAGAATATATATGTATGAGCAAGTTGTCAAGGTGGTTATAAAGAGCATGAAACACAGCTGGGAAGTATTGGGAAGCTGGCAAAAGATGACCAACAACAGTGGAGATCCTTTGTTGCTGCCTGACATGCTGTTGGACATAATACTGATATAGAGAACACTGAAATAGCTGTTACATAGTTGTTACAAAAAGAGAATTACATTCCTTTAGTCTCGTAAATGCTTTGCATGCGCTTTGCATCTACTGCCCGGAGAATGATTCCATTATCCATACCTTTTGTAACTCACTGGTCTAAAGAATTTTCCTCGGAAGTTATTAAATGGTTTAATGCAGAAAATGTTGCCTCTCTCGCTATCTCCAACTGAAATTCTCTTCGGCAAAGCCCCCTTCAAGACCGATCCAATAATACGAGAATTAAACTGTACCCTCCTCTTTGCTAAATATTATCTGTACACCCAAAAATTAGCACAAAATAAGATATCCTTAGAAGAATTTAAAGTGAAGTTCTATTCTAGATTCCATCCTGAAAAGTTGCTTCGGTAACACTTACTTTTTAAGAATAAGTTACAAGTAAAATATTATAACGAATAAGAGATCGTGCAGTCTAGATGTCTTAATATATATATATATAAATATGTATATATATATATATATATATATATATATATATATATATATATATATATATATATATACACATACATATATAAATGTGGAGGTAGAGTCTACCTTGGCATAAAGTGCTCAATATTGTGGTAGCGGAGCTAAGTATACATAAGTTGAAGGATTAATTGATGCGTTAATCCTTCAACTTATATATATATATATATATATATATATATATATATATATATATAGATAAGTTGAAGGATTAAAGAGGATGCATCGATTCTCTGTGACTCTGAGTTTCGCGCCTAAGTGCTCGTCAGACAGAACTTTATTCAACTAAGAACATGCCTTATATACAAATGAGATGAGTGGGTAATTAATTCGCTAGTGTGATGATCTGCTCTACGTGTGAATTAATTAGCCACTCATCTCATTTGTATATAAGAAGGCATGTTCTTAGTTGAATAAAGTTCTGTCTGACGAGCGCTTAGGCGCGAAACTCATAGTCACAGAGAATCGATGCGTCCTCTTTAATCCTTCAACTTATCTATACTTAGCTCTGCTACCACAGCATTGAGTACTTTATGCCAAGGTAGACTCTACCTCCACATTTATATATATATATATATATATATATATATATATATATATATATATATATATATATATACATATACATACATACATAAGTTGAAGGATTAAAGAGGATGCATCGATTCTCTGTGACTCTGAGTTTCGTGCCTAAGCGCTCATCAGTGCTAGGGCGACGAGCGGACGGGCACTTAGGCGCTTAGGACAAGCGCTTAGGCGCGAAACTCAAAGTCACAGAGAATCGATGCGTCCTCTTTAATCCTTCACCTTATGTATACTTAGCTCTGCTACCACAGCATTGAGCACTTTATGCCAAGGTAGACTCTACCTCCACATTTATATATATATATAGATATATATATTCTTGTGTAAAGATTTCCAGACCGTCTTCAGAAGTGATTCATAATCGCTTTATTGCAACAGCTCTGTTTTGTATAGCCAAATAATGACTACAGCAATAGCTGATGAGTGTAGTCAGTATTTGGCTATACGAAACAGTAACATCTTTCATGTGCGTTACAACCATATAAACAGGGTCTTCAAAAGCTCCTAACACCCTACACAATTCACCAGTTTTATCATCTAAGCTGCATACTTTTCTACCTCAAAAGTATGATTTAGTGTTAATCAATAATGGCATTACTAGCTGGCTTTGAACTTGAATATTTTGCCTTTTCACAGACTACATACTTGCGTTATCTTCTTTTGTGATGGTTATAATCCCCAAACTATTCTTGTAGAATCAGCCAATCAATCAATCAATCAATCAATCAATCACTCAGTCAAGTCAGTCAAGCAGGCAGTTAGTCGGTCAGCCAGCCAGTCAATATAGCATGGGGAGTGGTTGCCCAAAGTTCTGAGCCAAGGGCTCATGTTTAAACATTTGAGCATTTCAGATTGAAACAGATTTAGAAATGTTGATTTTTGAGTAGAGGGGAAAACTGAAGTATCATGAGAAAAACCTCTTGGAATAGAGAAGAGAACCAACAACAAACTCAACCCACATGCCATGCCAGTAATATTATGATGTTGACTCTGGGAATTGAACCAGGGCGACATATATTAATGGGAGGCAAGTGCTCTCATGAATGCACCATCACTGCCCCCTTAAAGGGCCTTCCTACTACTTCTCCATGCATAGTGGTACTAAAATGCAGTAATAGACCTTATGCAAAAATGGCTGCCTTTAAATTATTCTTTTGTTCTTATTCAAAATAGCCTCACTAACCTCGCTTTTGAGATCAAAATTCTTCCCGATCGAGGTTAGTGAGGCTATTTTGAATACGAACAAAAGAGTAATCAAAAGGTAGCCATTTTTGCATAGGGTCTATGGTTCTTACCATACTTTCTGATTGCAATATTAATATTTACCTATTAAAATTATTATAAACAATACCTACCTGTGGAAAGGACTCAACAGACCAAAGCACAATTGCGATCCACTCAGCGTATGGTGGAGCATTTTCAACCGCACGTTCCACACTAATAACAGCGATCCAGATAACAAAACAGCTTGCTCCATAGTAGATTTTCATCCGTACAGCATGCTCAGAGTAACAACAGAACTGGACGAGAATGATTAACTCTAGTAAGGGCATATACACCGCCGATATTTGTATATACAAAGGTAATGATTCAACAGAAAACGCGAAGGAGAGATTGACTAAAGAAGCCGTGAAGTTTGCAGTAGCCCACAGAATACTCAGGCCCTCTACGGAACGTCGTTTACAGTTCTTCCATATTTGCGGTACCAAAACAAAGAACCAGATAGTGGTGCTAATGTCGCCACAGACGTTTGCACACGCGCACACCGGGTTTGGCCATGTCGGTCGACAGTCGTTGTAAAGAAAAGTTATAGCCATTGGTCTAATTTGGCTGTCAATGCGACAAAACTTTGCCGAAGCATAGATCCGCCATGCCAATGCCACGTTTTTATGAAACAAAGCGAAAGTCACGTGAATTCTGGGAAACTGGGGCCCGTTTCACGAAGTTTCCGGTAATTAGCGGGCCCGTCAAGCTGTTTTGTTTTACATTTCAGATGGGAGTTTAAAAAGCTTTGAAAATTATACAGTAAAGTTAACAGCTGAAGAAACAAAATGGACTTCATTAGAGCTCTGAACACATCCTACTTTTCTTTAGATTTTGATTTCAAAATCTGGTTTCGGGCCCGTTAAGTTACCGGGACGATCGAGAAACGGGCCCCATGACCCGGTGTGGGTAGAAGGGGTGGGCAAGAGAAGGGAATGGGCAGGAGAGCTTTCCCACAGATAATCGCGCTTTTAGCAAGAAATTTTTCCGGAACAACCGGAGGTCCCTTTTTTTTTTCCAGCTGGTCATCTATTTTGTACACAATTTCTATGTTTTTTTTTTGCCATCAAGTCAGTGTTTAATGTGCCAATGAGGTTTCAACTTTCGCTATTAGGATAACAACCGAAGAATCTTCAGAGCTGAATATATAGATTTCCCCTGTAATGATTGTGAAGGACTGTCCTGAAACTCTTGGCCCTGAACTAAATAAACTGAACTCAGTAAGAGCTAATAAGAGCAGGAAAATCGAATGGCTGTGACAAAGAACCAGATGAGAGAGAGAAGGAATTTGGACGATTTAACGGTATTTTTCTGCCTTAATGGAGCACGATTATAACAGTTCCTGGGTTGAGTGTGTCACTTGCTTTAAATGTTACTTAAAATATTCTGTCGACTCTTGACCATTATGAGTAATGTGAGAGTATAAACCAAGTTACAGCTGAAGTTACTGACACCATTTTTTCTATAATTGTAGCTTTGCTTTTTTTAATTCAGCTTATAAAGGTTCATAAAGGTTCATAAAGGTTTATTTAAAATAAAGTGGACAGAAATATTACAATTTAGACTGACCTACAGGTAGCTTAGCTAATCGTGGCAGGCCAGTCTATTGAAACAGAGGCAATTATATTACAGTACAGGATTAAAAAAGAGAAAAAAAAAAGATAAGTGAATTTGTGCGAGATTGAACAAGCAAACAAACAAACAAAAAGAAAAGAAAGAAAAGAAAAGAAAGAAAAGAAAAGAAAACTGAAAAGAGAGAGGGAGAGCTTGAGATGCTAAGATAATAAAAGTACTTGCACTTGTGTCTTCTCTAATGATTCTTTAGATCAAATATTACTATCTTCAGTTTTCAAAATGTCAAATAGTACTCTTTTCATTTCTTTCTTAAAACTATTGTTTGGCAACTTTTTTATTCTTTCAGGTATCCCATTCCACACTTTTGCTCCAACACGTGAAAAAGAGTATTTTTGTCGGTCGATTCTAGAATTTTTAATAAAAAAGGTTCTGAGAGGTTGACGAGCGGGTAGCATATTTGTGTATGCTAGAAGTTCTACAGAAAAGATTTAGAATATTTGACGGTGCTTGTTTTGCATTTATATCATACATTAAGTTTGAGACTGCTTGGACATAAAGAAAACTTAAAGGTAAAACGTTCGTTTTCACAAATAAAGGGACAGCGTGCTAATTTCTGTCTGCAAAGTGAATCAAGCGTAGGGCGCGCTTCTGTAGAATAGCGAGTTTATTTAAATGTGTTTTAGAGGCGTGGCCCCATGAAATAAGTCCATAGGAGAGATAAGATGTTATAAGAGCAATATAGATATTTATAAGAACACAAAATGGTATATAATGTCTTAGTTTACTTAACAGAATCGATATGGTTCTTCCAGGAAAGGTTTTCATCGATAAGAACGCCTAAATGCTTAATACAGTCTTTGTATTCAAGGTTTACGTTTTAGTTTGAATCATGATCAAATATACAAATTTGGGGAATATTTTGGATTTTCTTTTGGTAGGGTCGGAAGATGACATAGTTAGATTTCTTAGTATTCGATGTTAATTTATTAGAAGTTAGCCAATCGTTAAGTTTTTCGATCTCGTTGTTTACAGTCACTTCTAATTTTTTCAGGTTTTTATCACCAAATATAATACTGGTGTCATCGGCAAAAAGAAAGAACTTCAATTTGCTAGAACAATTATGGATATCATTTACGTAAAGTAAAAAAGAAGGGGACCTAATACAGAACCCTGTGGTACGCCGCATGTGGATGCGCACTTATCCAAGATGTGGGAGTCAGTCTGGGTTGTTTGGGTGCGATCAGTCAAATAGGATTCAAACCAGTCATTGATAATTCCTCGAAAACCGTAATGATTAAGTTTGTCAAGTAGAATTTTATGATTAACAGTATCAAAAGCTTTCTTTAGTCAATAAAGATCCCACAGGTAAACAAGCGTCGATCCATATTTGACTGAATAGCTTCAACTATATCGATGATAGCATGATGGGTAGAGTGACCCTGGCGAAAGCTATACTGCGACGAATATAGAATGGAATGCTGTTCAATGAAGCTGACCATCCGATTGTACATTATTTTCTCAAAAATTTTATTAAAGTTAGAAAGTAAAGATATAGGTCTATAGTATAAAGTATCCGCCTCATCGTCGCATTTGAATATCGCAGTTATTTTTGATATTTTAAGAATTGAGGGATAAGCCCCTAATGAGATGGAGATGTTGAAGATTCCCGCTAAGACAGGAGAGAAGATATCGCATGCACATTTCACCTGGCAAGAGCTGCGCGGGGCATGAGTAAAGCCCGTGCGATTTATTATTAGAAAGCGATAAAATTTCAAATTTAACCTCTTCGAGTGAGACGGGCTTAAAAAGAAAGGAAGAGTCAAGTGATTTGGATTTAGCCAGATAGTCCATATAATTACTGCGTGGGGATAATTTCATCGCTAATTTGTTACCAATAGTTGCAAAGTGTTCGTTCAAGATGTTAGGTATTCTTGAGGGATTATGTGTGACGAGGTTATTATCACGTAGGTCTTTTAGTGCCGTTATAGTGTGAGACTTTCTTTTGCGGTTTGTGAGAAGTGAATTTATTGCTTGCCACGTTTTCTTCATGTTGTTTATGTTTGCAAGGAAGTAATTAGCATAATATTTTTGTTTACTAAGGCGTGTAAGGGTGGTTACCTTATTTCTGTAGTATGTATATTTAACGGAGTCACACAGTACGTATAGTTTGTTTTTTACCTTAATTGAGGTTCTAAGTCCCTTTGTAATCCAAGGCTTAGCAATGTGGAATGGAGTGGAATGGAACCGTACACTGAGCTTATCCGAGACGATTTGTGCATAATTTATAAAAGTGATATACCAGCCTACCGAAAATGAGTCACCTATTTTCTTGAGACTTAAATAAGAACCTGGTTGAAAACCTGTTTAGCCTAATTTTCTGGTAAGCTCCATTTAAAGAAGAACCTGTTTGGGCTAACTTGGAAAAATCTAGGTTCTTATACGCGGATTTTTATTGTACTGATAAACACACTAATTTGACATTTCTGCGTCTTTGTGGCGCTTAACCAACTCCTTTTTAACGTTATCTGCTTGTTTTTCCTTGGGTAAACCAAACAAGATATTAAAAACTCGTTATAAAACCATACAGGAGTATAGGCATAACGGGATGACCGATGTACTTCTGCATCGAAAGCTTGGTGGGATAAAGCTTCATCGGTACACTTTCCGAATATTTATAATATAGCTGGCGCATCTTTTCATTGAAATCGAGCGTGCCTTATGAGAGTACAAAGCACGCGGATGACGCCATTTGTCTGCGCGTGCAGTTTCAAGATCATTACAAATCTGGCATTTTTCACAATTAAAAAAATAAACTTCTCGATTAAAATAGTACAGTCATAAAACAGAACAGACGACACGAATTCTAAGTGATGCTTGTTTTACCTGTACGGTTTTAACCGCCAGTTAAAATAAAAAGAATTTTTACAACGAGACACAGTGTTGACGCAATATGTACGATCACTGACGCCATTCCGCTCGCGCAAGCTGAGGATAAAATTTGTTCAGTTTTCTCACAAATTGAAACAAATTTAGCCACAAATATGGGAAAAACTATATTAGAAAACAAATAAAAAAGTCTTAACCGTACTTTGTTCTGTTATAAGGCACGCAAGGCACGCATTAAATAATACACTGTAATCTTAACTATCCCGGCCTAAAAGCAAGCTGGGACATGAGGATTTCGTACCACGTGTACCGGGTCTCCAATCCTGTCCCCATTTCATAGCAACCTCAACCTTGTACCAGGTAGGGGAGGGGAAGGGGGCATGTGACAGGAAACAGAGGTCTCGAAAGTCCTTGCAATGTTCTTTTTGAATAATTTTGAACTTGACACATAAATTCAGTTGAAACTTCATAATATCAACGGACAAGTTCTGGCTAGCTTCCAGTAAAACTTACCACCAACCGATGGAAACCTGGTTTGAAAAGTACTTATGAAGCCCTACTGTCACTTTTGAGAAACAGAACTGGTAAGTTATTTGAAGGTTTGAGAAACGGAATCCCTGCACGCTGTGCCTATTGCAAGTGTTAATAATTAACCAAACCAAACTTAAAAACTCAGTTCGATAAGAATGAAGTATACGCAAGTTTTGTTATATTAATTTATTAATCTCCTTTTTCCTTAGTTAACATCCTTTTCCTTTATCTAAACCATTTCAAAATATTTCACTCTCTTATTTATACAGCTTACTAAAAGAAACAAAACTAAATGAAAGCAGTTTATGTTGTGCTGATACATATATATTTTTCCTAAGGACAAACTGTAATTTTTCCTCTCCAGTTATTTGCTAAAGAAGCACTCGATCTTATTGCCCATTCCCTGTGAAGTCTCATGTTTTGATTTTCTGTTGTTAGTCTGCAAGTTCTTTATCAGTCACGGGAAAGGCCAACAACCTTCAAAAGAGAGAACACACGCAACATAAACTCAAAGCGTATGAGTAAAGTAAATCTTCTTTGATGACAGTAAAAGTCAAATCAAGAGGTCGATATCATGATAGTATACACAGTGAAAGTTTTTTGACAAAATCGATTACATTCCCTCTAACTTTTCAAGTTTATCACATGATGTAATTCATGAAGTGGTGTTTGGTTATGTGTCAGTGCTTATGTGCTTTCAGTGTGAGCATGGACTTACGTTGGATTCATTGTAAAGACAGTTACATCTACAAAAGCTTGTAAAACTTGTGATTAATCATTCTGTAACTTATTATTAGTACAGTGATAACGATTACATTGTTTTATTGTTAACAAAAGGTCTTAGGGTGGGCCCGACTTTGTAAACCCTTGCTGGAAACAGTTAACTGGCTGCACGAAAGTTTGCAAGCTTAAAATTAAAGTTGTTTACAATTTGACATGATGTCTCTCATGGTGTATGCATAATAAAACAATGATAAAAGGGTCAGTTTGTGTTATCGGCCTCCGTCTCTGGATAACACAAACCTCGGCTTTGATAATTCCAGCTAATATGGTCAACTCCATCCAATAATTGTTACTCATACTGCACAAGGTGGTGCTTTATATTCTGTGGTCAGATCTTAATTGATGAAAGCCACATGGGCAATTGTTTTCGGGGGAGATGTTTAATTTGTTACACCTAGACAACATTCGAGTCTGTGGTTAAAATTCCTTTATTTTCAACATTCATGTAAGCTGTTAAAAGAAAAATAAGAAAAGAAACTTTGAAGTGGTTTGCTAAAATGCTTAACTTTTTATTCCATGAAATCCTGAAGAGCGAGTGAAAATTGAAATGGGAGGTATATGCTATCTACCCTCGCGACCGTTCTAAGCAAACTTCAAGATGGCTGACAACGCCTTTCCAACATTTTCCAGCAATTAAGCTTTGATGGATCAAAGCTACCACCCTTCATCATTTTATACTATGATAACGATGTAATGATATATATAAAACCCTATTCATTAGTTTATACGTCATAGACGTCATTTTCTCAACACAGTAAGTCACCATAGCAACAGGATAGCCCTAATCTTATACAAAGTTTAAAAAGTTGGGGAAAGGCGTTCAGAGCCACTTAAAGTTTTCGAAAACTCCAGCTCACCTCTTAAATGGTCCGATATCATGCGGGATACGTATCTCCTTAGCTTGATTTTGATAACTGCTTGTCAACCTTCTCCATATCAATAGTGGCGTCTCTTTCTTGTCGTTTTTTCTCGTCACTGCTCTTCTGACCTTCTGCAGCGTTGCTGCCATCTCGCCTATCTGTCACACTAGTAATGTCAGCCGCACTACGCCCTCCACGAGGTCCCGCTTTTTCCTCACTGGTACTTCCTAGGCTCCTTCCTCCACGAGGCCCTGCGTTGTTTGTCCTACCCTGGTTCCACATCGCACTTTCAGATAAGATTGACCTTCCACCACGAGGCCCTGACATGGTGTTTGTGCTTCTGCCTCCACGAGGCCCGTTTGTGATATCAGTGTTGGCAGCGCTGCGTCCCCCGCGAGGTCCAGAAAGATCCCTTCCGCCACGTGGCCCACTAAAAACGTACTCCACTTCTCTTCCCCCACGGGGCCCAGTCTCGTATTCCACATCTCTCCCACCCCGGGGTCCTGTTTCATAGTAAACAGCCCTCCCTCCCCGGGGACCATAGCCGTAATATCCCTCCCCGTCATACCCGAGAGCTCGACCTCCCCTTGGACCAAATGACTCTTCCTCCAGGGTTCTCCCCCCTCTGGGACCATACTCGTCAACATATGCGATCGCTCTACCCCCGCGGGGACCGTATATGTAATCAAGATCTCTTCCTCCCCGAGGACCGTTGTATAAACCATAATCTATAGAACGTCCACCTCGTGGACCGTATGTTTCTAATGACCTGCCCCCTCTAGGACCAAACACAGATTCAAACAAAAGCGATCGACCGCCCCGTGGACCCTCTGAAAAAGATCTCCCACCTCTTGGGCCAAATTCAATCGATCTGCCACCCCGGGGACCGTATTCCGTAAAATATATGGATCTACCACCGCGTGGCCCATATTCTTCCAACGATCTACCACCTCGGGGTCCATATTCCATGGATCTACCCCCTCTAGGACCATAATCTATTGCTCTGCCGCCTCTTGGACCGTACTCTATATCTCTACCACCCCGTGGACCATAATAAATTTCTCTTCCACCTCGAGGGCCAGAAACAACAGATCGTCCACCCCTGGGACCAAACTCTACTGCTCGGCCACCCCGAGGGCCAAAAAATAGAGATCGTCCTCCTCTGGGACCATAATCGACAGCTCTTCCACCCCGAGGACCATATTGAATTGCTCTCCCACCGCGAGGACCATATTCAATTGCTCGCCCTCCCCGGGGCCCTGAAGTTACATCGCGACCACCCCTGGGACCATTGTTATCTGAATATGAAACTGACCTTACCCTCTCCTCCCTGGGACCTTTTTCGTCTACATCTCTACCACCTCGTGGGCCACTGGCAGATTGAGTATCTCTTCCCCCGCGGGATCCAGCTGCGTCATTTTTATCTGTCTTGGTGTCGGAAACTGCTCGGCCTCCCCTCGGTCCTGCGTCGGCTTTAACTTCCCTCCCTCCTTGCGGTGGTGTTGATGAAGTGTCTTCTTTTTGGTCGGCTGTTGTGGCTCTCTTTTCTTTTGATTCCTCCGCCGCTCTCCCACCTCTAGGTCCAGTTTCGTCTACGCTTCTCCCTCCACGGGGTCCATTGTTCTCCACAGCCCGCCCTCCTCGAGGTCCGTTGTTTACAGCAGACTCATCAGCCACAGACCTCCCTCCACGGGGTCCTTCAACGTTCTCTACTGACCTCCCACCTCTGGGTCCCGTGCCACTAGCGTCCTCGCTAACAGATCTTCCACCACGTGGTCCTGCTATGTTCTCCAAAGACCGCCCTCCTCGGGGACCATTGATGATCTCTACGGACCTTCCCCCTCGGGGTCCATAGTACACACTTCTACCCCCACGAGGACCCAGGAATCTCAATGAACGCTTGTAATCTTCGTTTCCTTCAAGTCCATAGCTTTCTCCTTGATTTTCATAGTATCCCTCGGGAGGTTCGAATGGGCCATACCATTCTTCGTAAGGGCGACTTTCCGGATAGTATAGTTCGTATCCCGGTCTGACAATGTCCCTGGGGTAAAATGGTCCGTAGTATAACAATCCACTGTCAATACTCTCGGCCTGCTTTCCTTGTGTTTCTAGATCTTTCGTGGATCTTGACTTTCTATCCTCTTCCGCAATACTGTAGGAATTCTTAACAGACCCAACATTGCTGTAGTAAACTTCATCTCGTTTCGAAACCGTCTTTTTTGCTTGACTGCTTTGAGAAGACTGTTCGTCCGCATTCACTCCACGCAAGTGTAAATCCAACACGCTAAACATTAGAAAGAAAAACACAACCTTCAAAGCTCCGAGATACATTTTGCGTGAACAAGGGAAAGTTAACTCCCTTTCTGTCCACTTCAATAGTGACAAAACCGAGTTCTTGACGCTTATTTTCGAGGAAACGAGTGCAAGAACTTTTAGAAACAAAGAATTCCAGCCTTCTTTATATCTTCTTTTTTTGCTTCTTCAATAATTGATGATTGCTTGAAAGAATTTCATTTCACGCACTGTGACATGTGCGTAAGAAATCGTTTTACGTTTGCGATAAAACCGCAAAGCATCGCTAGAGGACGATAAGATAGTTTTGTAAACGAATAAAATAAACTTTCCTTTGACTGAAACCCTCATAAAATATCATAACTTGTTTTCATTTTGCGACAGGGTAAAACTTCAAGCAACTTTCCTCGAGAAACCTCTTTCGTGATAGAAAGCTATGACCATGATGCAAGTCTGTTTCGACCAATACGGGGCAGATGGGAAAAAGAATATCGGTGGTTTAAAACCAGAATTCTCAGCTGAAAAAGGCTATCACCATCGATAAGAAAAAAACCCATTCGGCTTTTCTTTTAATTGGCGACGTTTTCTCTTTCTTATAGCAAACCCTGAAAAATAAACTGTAATTAGGTTAAAAGTAAAACGAAAAAGTAATGGTATTTTGGGGCGAGTCTTTTAGGTTTAAGAAATTCGGCCTTGTACTATAAACAAATAAATACTAACAAATTCTGCTCAATGCCAGTTATTGACAAATCTTCACACCCACAGAGATACTGAGCAAGTCCATGTCTGGAGTATTTAAAAGCCTGACACTCTACACTTCCATTCAACTCTCAAAGAGAACCATTTTACATTTTGACATATTGTCCTTTATAAATTTTGCTTGGGATGCCTGGCAAAAAAGCTATAATTTATTCGCTATCTTGGTCTCCAGGTGCAGAGTAATGACATTGAGAGAAATATTTTTTTCATTAATGTTATTCTTGAATACAAATCCGAAAAATGAAGAAAAGCGCTCTCGTTGGATAATGACTTTCAATCACAGAGAAGGGAAAATCAGTTCGCACAATTTTCCGGGCACTGCCAAACATCCGACTCCTTTCCAGCGAGGAAAAAAAAACCTTTTACATGGCTTATGTTTTTTTGCTTAAAGCGCTTTCTTCCTTATTTCTCCTTATCTTTATTTGAGTTACAACGGACAATTCGTAGTCAAATTAAATCCCTTGTACATTTGTTTGCTGTCGTTTCTTTTTTTAACAAAATGCACATGTTGACATAAATTTTGTAGTACCGGTTTTTGAGCCAACATTTACAAATCAGCCCTTAATCTGACAGTGAGATCTCTTGGTCTTTTCTATTAATCGCCGTTGCTTATACAATCCTCCTTTTTCACATATATCTCAGTTTAGACTCAGACTAAAGCGACTACATAATTCAACTTTTGTCTCGTGCCACTCAGCAGTGAAAGAATCTCCCCCAAACAATTCCTTTACTCGCTTCTCATCGAGCCGCATGAAACACGGTGAAAAGTAGACATAACAGCCCGTTCATGACAATTCACCTCTCAATATAAAGTTTACTTCTTGTTATTCGTACCGTTTGGGTGCTGCGTTACAAAGGCTTTTCCGAGTTTTTTGTACAAGAAACTTGGACAATTAGACGTAAACATGAAGAGTGTTTGACTTGGTTGACGCAAAATTTTAAAATTATTCTTTCGTCTTACTAAAACTGGCTTCATTATTTTTCCTCGGACATATTTTGATAACCCATACATACATACTTGTGTAATTGCGCATGCGTATATCTTGCGCATTTATTTTTATTTATTATTTTTTTTTGTTTTGAACACCAGTTTGACGCAAATTTTCCATCGCGTAGAAACTGCGTTAGCAGAAATCAAAACTTCGTCATATTGTACACACTTGGTCCTTTGCGGTTCAACTGCATCTGGGCCATATAAATAATATCTGTACTGAGAAACCGCAAAAGGCAAACTTGGTCTGAAGAACGGCTTTTTTTTCCCAGATCGCTCGCGCATATGCTAAACATAGAAATAGTGGTTTTGCGATCTGTAAAACCACTGGAATCGTTTACGTCTATCAAACGTAAAGAAAATTATTTTTAAAGTTTTATTGCGGGTGCTAACGTTTTACGTTTTGCTGATTTTTATCGGCCAAATGACGTTGCAGCGGAGGGCACGTCCCAAAATCGTAGGGAAAACAAATGATGCTACCGTATCTTTTTCTGCCACTTTTCTTCTCTTTCGGACACCGATTCCCACTACCTCGACTCCCTGTTTGCCTTCTTGTCATAGAAACTTTAATGCACTCGATGGCAAAAAAAATCCGCGTTTGGTAAAATCTCAGTACAGATGCGTTTTGTCAGGGGATGCACGACCCTCGGTGTGGCACATGAGATGTGATGAATGAAAGTTGGTAAACAAACGGCATTTCTGTCATTAGACTGAACAAGTATTAATAGTTAGTCTAATTTCACTCTCAAAATTTTATAGATTTGGCCACGACTCTTATCATGTTTTAAGACAGCGAAGAGAAGTTCTTAAGTTCAATGATCATCTTACTTCATTTGTTCGGTCTTCTTTCAACAACCACGAAGTTTATTACCCATGTCGGATACTCCTTCCACAAATTTGTACATCAAACTCGAATTCTTTTCCCTTTATAATATGTATCCAAAAAGAAACTCTTACAAAATTTTCATTTAAGATTAAAATACTATTCAATGGTACCTCATTCTTGAGGACTAGGTGAAGAAAGAAATTACTTTTCCTCAGCTACACTGGCAGCTAAACCTTACTTCCAAAACAGAAAATGAATATGAATCAAAGATAAAATAAGCTTCGATAAAGAATCATGTTTGAGCACAAATAAGAACGAGGATTTTTACTACTTTTGATTTTATTTTTTACTTATTTTAACTGTATCTATACGCAGATGTAATTATTTGTGGACAAGCTTTATTTGTATTTTATACCTTTGTATATTTAATGCTGTAATTAGATAGGCAGGTGGCTGACTTTTACCAGCCTGCGTTAACAAATAAAGCTATGTATGCATGTATGTAATAACAATAAGAAAAGACGTAGAGCCTGCAACTACTGATCACCAGTAATCACAACTTAAGCCTTTCTTCTTTTCACCAAAACAAAAACCTGAAAACAGTCAACACCAAATCCATTTTATTATAGGGATTTCTTATTTTTTGGGAATACTTAAGAATCAGATTGAAAGTACCTGGTAACTACACCAATATCGCTGGTGAAACTTAACTTGGCAAAGGTTGAGAGCGGCCTTTTATGCTTTCGATCGTTAATTTATCGTTATTTCCGCGTCGGTTTTCAACAGAAATTAAAGCTTAGCACTTTTATGAAACATCGCGAAAATGTTATTGCCTAAATTTTACTGAGTATGATTTGATGACATTGTAACCTGAGCACGCCGCCGTACTTGTTGGCACGCGCGGTGATGATCTGAGAACCTACCCGGCGTTTTTTGGTAGTTTTAAGATAACTTTACTTTGCTCAGCACTTACTGTACTGAATTTATGACCGATGACAAAGAGCTGGGGTGGTTGACTGCTAGAGATGAAACCAACAGAAAACATACTAGAAAACAAAAATAAAAAAGCTAAAACGTTTTTTTATCCTAAAGTTATGGCTAGTTTGAATAGTTCACTACATGTACCATAAACTGCGTTTGCTTGTGGGCAAGAAGAATCAACCGATGGACTAGAATTGGCCAGTAAAAATAACTATGAGTGATTACTTGCTAACCTAGTCACCCTGGGTCAACATTGGCCAGTGTGGGCCATCCTTATCCAATATTGGCAAACACGGCTCACCTTGGGCCAATACTGGCCAGAGTTTCACCCTGGCCAATATTGAGTAACTTAGGACGTCATTAGCCAATATGGAGTAACCTCGGCGAAAATAGGTTTTGGCCAGTGTTGGACACAATGGCCCTGCATTTGCCAATAATGGTCATCGTGGGAACTGTGGGCCAATAGTGGTCCTTCATGTGCCAATAACGGCCAATATTGACCATGATCCACCATTTAGTAGCATCATATAGTTAGCCTCTCTCTACTATGATACTATGGATCGCCATTTGCCAACCATGAACAATGTCACATTGTAGCCTATCTTTTGTTTCTTTGTTTGAAACGTTACCGTTAACTATAACGTTAGCCTTCTTTCACTAAGTGTCAGTGCAGCTTGCCGTGTTTTGTTCATAATAAGTTCGATAGGGATGAGTTGAAGTGCTCTTACGCTGGAGTGGATGTTTGTAATGGCTCTAGTTTGTAACTTAAGTTTCAATATTCTTTTTTAGTCGTCGCTTGGTTTCAGCGATGTACTGTTAATGACAGTTCCTCTGCTTAATCATATATACATTACATTACTCGTTTTGCAGATTATGTGATCTGAGATGTGTGTCTTAATTTTGGATATTCTGCCGCACAGAAAGCACAAATGAGACAGCGCGGAGATGGAGTTTTTGCCTAGTGGCTGAGTAACTTTGAGCGTACCAGACGATCACGACGATTCGAGTTTCTTCTGACAAATTACCTACCGTGATTCCAGAGCCGCCGTTTCGTACCTTAAGCCCAAAGTCATCAGCCCTTCGCGCTCTTATAAACGAGAGACGACCCGGCATCAGCTCTTTCAATAAAAAGGTTTACCGCAGTCCACCCAGTCAACAGCAAAACTATTTGAATTCCACTTAACGTAAAAACTCTATTAAGCCCCCCGTTCCCCCGCCCCCCCCCCCCCCCCCGCTTTAGGGCATGAGATTTTGTATTTAGTCCCCTCTACTCCCTCGTACGAAATCTACTTCACGCGGCCCAGTTGGTTTGTTTTCAAACAAACATACACTCAAACACATAATACTGTTTGCTGCTCTGTATTGAATACTAAAGTTTCACTGCAGTTGTTTGAGTTATGTACAAAAACTATTTTAAGACAAAAACGGCGTGTTTAAGATTTGAAATAAGGCCCCCCTCTCTATTAAGCCCCCCTCTCTATTAAGCCCCCGTTGATGAGGCCTGAAATTAAATAAGCCCCCCGGGGGGTTAATAGAGCTTTTACGGTATCAGTACAAGGTTTGGTATCCGAGAAAATTTTGATATCCTATAAAACAAGCATTAAATTTTAAGCCGTATAAAGTAAAGTACCTGACATTCCTTTTCGTAATGGGAGCTCCCTAAACCGTCCTGGCAAACCGATTTTCAAAAAAGCCTGCTAAGGGTTTACATTGAGAAAAGTATGTTGGGTTTTTATTTTCCACCAAAAGAGGGCACAACTCGTAGTTGAATGTGACATCCACAACACAACTTTCCACTCTGAGACTTGCAAATAAATAATTTACTTCCATCTCTTTTAGAAACTTGAGAGGGAAAAATAAAATACAAATGTAAATGTATCTAACTGAAAATTATTGTTCTTACTAGATATTTTTTTATGTTAACTGATCATATACAGACCATAAGTTATTTCTGATCACTGTATTTACAATGCAGAGTATGCAGATGAAAATTTACCTGGAGAGTAGTAATAACTTTTAAAATTCTGTTCTTTGGTGATTATCATTAACTATATCATTAAACGGACCATTATTTCCTAAGTAGTGAGTGTGCTTCTCTATAAATCAAAGCCAGCATAGGCCAAGGCCATAACGGTCAGGTACAACAAGACTAAAAATCCTACTAGAATCCACCACAAGCTGTATTCATCTACAAAACAATGAACAATGCACATGATCAGTATTAGTGGTACCATAAGATGGCTTTAGTCAATCTAAATCTAGACGTTGTTTGACTAAAATGCAAAGTTCAATGCAGATTGCATTCAATTTGTCATAGCTAGCTTCCAAGACAAGTCACCATGAACCATGGTAAAATCTGCAGGCTGTTCTCACTGGGTTACTTACTGGAATACAGCACATATACGCTAAAAGTCTATCACACTTGTACATAATCATACATACTTCTTCGTCTGAGAGTTGTCACTTTGCAAGCATTGTCAGCTGATATACTGAGAAGAGCAAACTCATTGTGAAGTTGGTCATTCACCAATGGAGAATCAGGAAGAAATTCTAATCCAGTAACGAAGATATTGTGAACACCCTTAAGAGTTGTCAGTGGCTGAAGTGAAAATAAAACATCACATCAGTTCAGTGCAAGCTTCATTCCCCCAGATGATCTCTACTTGCTTGTGTAAGCAGCTCTACTACTGTACAGAACATCCACGCACTAGCATTCTGCATATGTAAGTTTTAAAGTGATAACTGGCCAGTCCATAGATTAATTTAGATCAAGTAAATGACATGGTGTGTGACTTACTGCAAGATTCCAAGCAATGAACACAGAAATGTCACCTTCAGCTGTCCCAACACCAATAAATGTTCCATTGCCACTGTAAAACAGTATTATAGTGTAAAAAATTGAAAGGAAAATCATCTATGATAATTTTAAAGACGTTAACTGCTCTTTTATTCTTGTCACCCTTATGCCTGATAAAACACTTGATGTTTGAGTTGCTACTACAAGTCATCTCCAGTAACCACATCTTCCCAAACCTCCAAAACTGAAGACTCAGTTGACAAGTCCCCAACAGTCACAGCAGGGTTGGTGTAGTGGTGAGAGTACTCGCCTTCCACCAATGTGTCCCTGGTTCAATTCCCGGACTTGGTGTCATATGTGGACTGATTTTGTTGGTTCTCTACTCTGCTCCGAGAGGTTTTCCTCCAGGTACTCCGGTTTTCCCCTCTTCTCAAAACCAACTTTGATTTAATTTGATTTGATTTGAGATTTGTAATTAGTAGGTGAAGAGCCACCTTGTGGAAGTACTACTAATAAATCGTTATTATTATTATTATTATTATTATTATTATTATTATTATTATTATTATTATCATTATGATTCATAACATGATAATTTTACTTGTTAGTTTGTATAGCTTAAATACTCATAAGAGTGCTCTTGAACATTGCCTAAAAAGACGCGAGCACACTGAAGGAACTACATGTTTATCAATGCATACCTAACAGCCATTTGTGTCAGAGGTTCCAAACCTGAGGCCTGACTCATTTGTGGCAGCCATTTTGAACAATCCCATTTCACCAAATATGATGGTGTGGGTGTCTTCCTGTTGAACTTGGCTGGTACATTTATGGTATACAGAAAAACATGTCTTCTCTCATCACAACCAAACCTACAGAAAGAAAATTATCTTGTCATTTACCCATTGGCACCCGTGCCGGCCAAAACTGGCTGCGCAGAACCATGTCCCTTGTACCACTTGTGATGTCATCAGTTTTAATGCTCATGGACAACTTTTACATGTAGCATGTGTAGGGGGAAGAGACCTTTCAAACCATACCCAAACAAGCACGATTCCGTCCAGCAGGCTGGAGAAAACATGACAAAACCAAGTGACGTTGAGCTGTTAAATTTGAATGAAAATCTTGTTCCACTACCCACCTGCACTTAATCCTATGATCCTAAAAGTTTTCCACAAATATTTTCCCACAGAAAGGAAGCCCAGGAAATGCCCAGCAAGAGAAAAAGAAAGCGAGGCAAGAAAAGCGAAAGAAAATGGGAGGAGCGAAAGTGAAAGGTAGAAGGAGAGGGGGCGGTGAAACTTTTCAACCCAAAAACTAACTCTCGAAATTTTGCTTTCTGCTCATGCCTGATCTTGAAAGCTAATATTAAGCAACAGGAACAAATGTCACGATGAGCTCCACCAGCAAACAGAGTTTTGGGCAGTTTTGGTTCTTTTTGGCTAGAATCTGGCCAGAAAACAGCTCAATGAGCTTCAAAAGTTGTTTTTCGGCAAAATGCTCTGTAGTCAATGGGTTCATAAGAGATGTATAATTAAACAAGAACTCTATTAGTGAAGGTAGAGTGGATAGTCTGTGAATGTATCTGTTACAGGTTAAATTTGATCTCAGGTTATTTTCTATTTAATCTAGGTCAAAGTGAAATTCCTTTGTCTCCTAACCCTAGTTTTATTTATTTATTTATTTATTTATTCATGAGAAGAGAAAGGAATTTCATTTTTGACCTTTGTAAAAAATAAATAAAAAATAACCTGAGATCAAATTTAACCTGTATCATATCCAAGGACCAAGAAGAAACTACCAGTATGTTTTGCTGTAAACAAAACTGATATGAATCAATTGGGAAGTCGCCAATGGTCTTTTATAAAACAAATGTCCCACAAAGTATTTTTGTCAAATTTCAAAGGCCTATTTAGATGCTCTAGTTATTCACGCATTATACTTTTGGAGCATCAACAATCTGTGAGTGACCTCCATTAATTTGAATCAGCATTGTACCTGCAAGCTCTTATTCTGAAGAAATTGTCCTCCTCATTAACAGAAAAATGGAGCTGGAATTGCTTCTTCCCTTCTTGTAACCTCCACACATATGCAGTTGTGTCCCTTGAGCAGGTTACAAACTGAAATCAAGAAGCAAGAAATCTGTTATAATAATAATAATAATAATAATAATAATAATAATAATAATAATAATAATAATAATAATAACGATTTATTAGTAGTACTTCCACGAGGTGGCTCTTCGCCTACTAATTACAAATCTCAAATCAAATTAAATCAAATGTTGGTTTTGAAGAGAGGGGAAAACCGGAGTACCCAGAGAAAAACCTCTCGGAGCAGAGTAGAGAACCAACAAACTCAGCCCACACATGACACTGAGTCCGGGAATCAAACCCGGGCCACATTGGTGGAAGGCGAGTGTTCTCACCACTGCGCCAACCCTGCTTACCCCTGTTAAAACCCTCCCTCTTTTATAAAGAAGTCAAGGGTAAAATTGTAGGGTGCAAGTCTTTGGAATAATGCAATGTGAAACTCATTTTGCTGAAACTGTATGATATCCTAGTTTTCAGCTGACCTCTTCACTAGCTTTATTAATGCCATGTTATCAGACATGTAGCAAAATTACAATAGAGTACTTAAGACAAAAATCACTTATTCTAACAAGCTGAAGCATGTTTTAAAAACAAAACAAAACAAAAAAGAAAAATGTGGAACACACATTTTCAATTGCCTCTAAAATACAGGGTTAACAATTACATCAGAGAACATCTTTACCTGGTTTGAGTTTGGATGTACATCAAGGTCATCCACATCTGTTGAGTGGGCTTTAATGTTATGAGCACATTCAAGGGAAGGATACTAAAATAAATTATTGACAAAGATAAAGTTAAAACTCATGTGAGAATTAGGATGCATATAGTTTGATGATGAAACACGGAGGGCAAAATCTGCATACATTAAATTGCTGATGGCTGGAAAAGGAAGTTTTTTACATTAATTGCAAAGACTACCTGTTAATGCGACACTTTCACTACTCCTGACTGCAATGTCCATAATAATAGGGTTTCACAAGGAAAACAGTAAAGCATTTAAGTGGTGATTACTAAAGAGAAATCAAAGTTTAAAGTTGGAATTACCTTTAGAACCCTGACATGGCCATCTGAGCCACCTGTTAAAATAAAATTTCCATCTGCCGTGAATCGCACAACTTTCTGAAATCCCACATCAGCATCGTTTTCATCACCATCTTCTGCACTAACAGTCACTGCAGATTGCAATTCATTTACTATAAATTTCTTTGTTTTCTCTTTAACCACAACTTTGTTTTTGCCCTTTGCTTTTTCTACATTCCGCATTTCTTCTTTAATGTCCACCTCAAGTAACTGACATTTATTATCCATTCCAACAGCCAGAACATTTGCAGTTGGGTGGACTGCGCAGTTCATGATTGGTCTTCTCCCTGCCTCAAAGTTGTGAGCCTGCGTGGCTTTGAGATCTTTACCACTTCTACCAAGCTTGTAAATATTCTGAAATTTTAAGAGACAAATTCATATACATGTGATTCTCTCCAGGAAAACATTCTCGTAAGCAACCACCTCTATTAGGTGAACATAATAGCAGACTGTTATTTGAATATATTGTTTCATGGTCATTTAGAGTCTCTCATAAGGGACATCATCCCCAAAAAGAACAAATTTTCTGCTCCTAAGAAAGGTCACTTACATCAAAGGGTCAGCTGTATCAAAATAGATGTTTGGGTGATCAGTGGACCAAAATGGGCAGAATCTAGGTCACAAAATATCTTGATAGAAACACAATAAACGCAATAAATTCTTACTTTACTTCTTTACGTCTTAAAGCATGTTACATGCAAGGGCCATTTAAACCATATTGCAAATTTAGCTTCTCTGAATTAGCTCTGTAAGCAACACGCTTTTGGGACAAAAACGTTTCTTTTAGATACAATAATATTCGATCAACAGTTTGCCTCTATATGCACCACGAGCCTAAAAGCACTTCTATAAACATATGGAAGCCAGATCTGAAAATTAAGTTAACCTTGACAGTAAGAAAGTACCTGCCGGCAACTTAACTATCTACTTCAAAAGCAACTGCTTCTTTTCGATTGACAGAGCTTATAACATGAGTGGTGTGCACCTTAAAGGCAGTGTTTGGACAAAACAGTGAAAACAAACTACAGTGTACATGTCAAGTCAATAATACAAACCAAAGCATTTGGAACACCAGTCTTCGCTGCACCTCCACCGCCGGCGATCAAAAAATGCTCCCGGTCCAAAACATTCACAGCATAAAGAGGAAAGTTTGTAGTTTCTAGAGTCGTGAAAGGCATATTCCTTGGAGAAATCTAGAGGTTTTAACAGGGAAAAGTTAGTTATAAGTACTGTCGTGCAGGTTTTCATTTGGTCAGAGTTTCGACGTGGCTCGAAGCTTGGTTACACATGCTTTGGGGTAAAACCGCTGCTCACGATTCCGTCGTTAGCAGGTTCGCACATATGACGATCAGGAGTACTCATTGGTTTCATTTATTTCTCCAGTGAACCACGTATAGTTAAGTATCTACAGATGAATAATAACTTAGTAACAAACAAGTACAATGTATATAATAAACAGAGCAAAACACAAAGCTAGATTAATGCGGCAAGGTAACCACAGCAGCGGCTAGCATAGCCACACAAGTAAGTACACAGATACACATTTGTCACACAAGTACACAGATAGCCCAGACATACTATATGTGTAATCTTTATAATCTTGATATTCTGCATAGGAGTAAAAATATTGATGTAAAAGTTAAAAAATAAATATTGTTTTAATTTAATATCAGTATGTGTTTGTTTGTGTTGCTCAATAACTGGTCTGGCCGGTCTGCCTGCTATCATAACCACGTCGAACAGGGGCACCCAACGACAAGTTTCGGTAGATATCTGTTCGGTGGAGTGTAGTTCGCCTAAGGCTTTCGGCGTCGATTAAAGAGTGCGCTCGGATTTTCATAAGTAAAACGTGGCCTAAAGATTCGTTATGTGGAAATCATAACCCCTGAGGTTTTCGGAAAGGTTTTTATTGCTGTTTTGGCAGTACAAAACGTCAGCTATCATTTTCGGAAAGAAAAAAAGGTTCCCTAGAAAGTTAACTTCAACTAGTATTTTCTCAAAGAAAGATTTTGTTCCCTAAAACTTTCGGGCAATTAACATTTCAACTAGGGAATCCGAACAGATCAAAGTTTTCTAGCTAACCAAAACATCACTTTAAGCAGACTTCAAACGCCATAATGTACTTAAAAATGCCTTTACACAGCTTTTGGCTGCTTTGGCTCGTTGGGTGCCCCTGGTCGAAGCCATTATCTTAGAGCTATATTCAGGTTTCAAAAGGTGCCTAAAATTTCAAACTATTTTAAAGAAAAGCTCACTTACCTTAAGCTGAATGCTTCCTTGTGTGTCCTGGCCGGTTTAAATGGCAATTGTTTGCTTCTTGCTACCAGAAGGATCATCCATTAATCGAAGATCCCTCTTGTAGCAAAAAGTGAAGGGGGGGGGGGGGGACTAAAGAAGAACGTGTGGACGAAACTTGGGGAGGGGGGGCATGCTTGGGAATTTTTATTTAATTTCTCTAAAGTGACGGAGAATGCTTTTATAATAAAACTTTTTTTTTTTCCACATCTTCAGTGATGCTACTATCGGGTCTCAAAATTCACCACAGTCACTAAATTGAAACATCATAGACTGTTACAGTACTGATATCAACCTTTAATTACTATAAATAAGCCAGAAATCCAACGATTTTGCTTGACCTGCCTTGAACTCAACGCTGTATAATTATCAATTATTGGACGAGGCTGAGTATGATATGAAGAATTATGCAGATCGAGTAGGGTGTTATCCGCCGAAGCCGAAGGCTTGAGGAGGATAACACCCTCTGAGATCAGCACATCTTCATATCATACAAAAGCCAAGTTCAATAACTGTTTAATTATTCTTTCAAAATATTTCCACGGCTCTGAAATTGAACAAAACGGTATCTGAAAATAATGAATTGAATGATATAAAAGTTACTGTACATCATATACTTGAAAAGTGCCAAAATTACGCTTGCAATGATAACTGTAGAGCGGTAGGGAACATACCCTTTTCAGCTCGTTCTCTTAACTAAAGCCCCCCCACACCAGCCCCTCCCTCCGCGCCGGCCCTGTATAACTACTGTGGTTAGTAAAGAGAGAACACCGTACCTGAATGTTGCCTCCTTGTCTTGAGGAAAATCAAATGTTACTTAAAAATAGTGTTTCACGGTTTATTCTTCCTGTAAAAATATTAACAATTTCTATAGCAGTGTTTTGTGATTCAGCTACACCCATACTTGTTCTATTCTAACGTTTCCCATAATATCTTATTCAAGGGAAAGCGGCCATGAAGACTCAAAGAAAAACACTATTATATATGACTTTATTTGGCTACTTTCTTTGCAAATAATTCAATATTGATCTTTTTCTCGTTATTTCTCGTTCAGATGATAGAGTTACTCAGCAATTGGAGTGTTAACCCACCCAGGCCAGTTCAGTTGATACTTTGTTCTCCTTCGGCTTCTTTCGGCTTTTCACTGACTAAGTTAGGGAACTCCACTAACATTGTAAAGGATTATAAAACCTTTCCATGTATTAACCTGTTGATGCACAAGTTAAGTGTGAGAACAAAACGGCTGGTGGTTTTTTGCGGCTTTTGTTTCTACAATAAAACACAGATCTCGCTTCCCTTTCCATGTCCTGTTTATAAAGTGCATAGACAAGAGGGTTTAGTACAGAATTTATCATAAGAAACAAAGAGAAAGCTATCTGTGTATTCACAGTTACTTCACCTAGCTCAAATACTTCACAGATTGAGGCAAAAATTTCAGTGCCGTAGCACGCCACAAAGATGGTAACAACAGCCGTCACCAGCCTGACTTTGGACATTTTTACACCAGTTTTGTGCCCCTCCGTTGCTTTTGAGAGAAACTACTGTGATTAGCTGTATGCAAATTAGTGCCGGACGGTCCCTACTGCGCATGTGTCACAGCTGACATAGTCCCTTTAAAGCGAACCTGAATCAACAGAGCTGACATTTGTAAAGACCGTTTTCGAGCGATAAATAAAATACGCAAAGTAGCTGCGATGAGAATTAATGTCGGTGCTATTTCAAACAACAGTGTGTAAACGATGGTGATTGTGCGTTCTTCTGCAGTAGTGAGCTTGCTGTAGTAATGGTCGTACATCCATCGAAAACCGAGCAGGAGAATTGGAATTCCCCACGATGCTGCAACCATGCTAGACTTTCGAAAAAGTCCTTCGTCCTATTTAATATGGCGCGGGACAAAGTCGACCTCTCGCGACTTCGTCGCTCGCTCAGCCGCTTCGTGGCCTCAAAAAGTTCTCTCCTCTCGGCTTTTCTGCTGTGAGACTCGAGAGGTCGACTTGTGGCAAGTCTACAACCATGCAAATCCTTTTAGTGGTCATAAAACAGACGTATTTTAGTGAATACACGATGGCGATGTACCGTTCTGCAATCATAGCGAGTAAAATTAACATGCAGACCTCAGAAAAGAAGCTTGTGAAGTTGAAGCGAATGCTATTGTTACACCCATTTACGAAAAGGAGCTTACAAACAAATGAAACTGGGAAATATCCATAGGTAACGCTTATATCGGCAACCGCAAGAGACAAGATGAACCAGTTGGCTGATATTTGCAGTCTTCTTCTAGACGCGATGAGAAAAATAACCCAACAGTTTCCAACAAAACCAAAAGCTGTAACGAACCAACCGACAATCCAATACCAGTGAACCGACGTCAGAAGTTTTATAATACGCACTTAAAATTTCCTTGTTTAGTGGCTTGCCTGCTTCGAAAAATGGTTCAATTAGCGACTCGCTCGTAAGCATAGTTTCAACCTTTTGTAGCAGATCATCTTGTATATATACGTAGTCTATTTGCCAAGCCATATGACCGTGTCAAACTGCATCAGTACTGTTGACAAGCTTTCTTTTTACCACAGTTTAACGTAATTAGTGAGAACAAAGCTATGTTGAATTACGTTTAACTTGTTGACGAAATTCCTCCCAGTTATAAGCAGCTTCAGGCCTTATTTACTAACGAGTGTCTTTTGTTAGGAAAAATACTGGATAAAGCGCACTATTTGTCTTCACTATTTAATCATACCATGTTCATCGGTGGCAAGTAATAACTTAGTAATGACAGCGGCCGGCGTTAAATTGTAAAAATAGATTCCGAAAAACCGCGGAAAATGACATCAATTTTAGAAAACAAACACACTGAAT
The DNA here is from genome assembly GCA_016490735.1 of Pachyseris speciosa. Taxonomy (NCBI): domain Eukaryota; kingdom Metazoa; phylum Cnidaria; class Anthozoa; order Scleractinia; family Pachyseridae; genus Pachyseris; species Pachyseris speciosa. The sequence goes on from JAEMWC010000076.1 coordinate 648,916, forward strand.
AACGGGGAAATGAAACTGAGATCACCTCTGAATCCGAGATGCGAGTTGTGCTTTAATTCTTATTTCGTTCGTTCGTTTGCTTTTTACACTGAAATACACACAATTAAAGTTACCATTTAACAAAAAAAAAACATCGAATAAAATCTGTCTCAAGTTAGATGATCGGTCGACTGAAAAGCAAATAACAAAGAAAACGAAAAAGCCCTTCAACAAATATAAGGGCGTCTTTTCTTGCCTGGAGGCTCTGAAGTTGTCTGTTTTTGCAAGCACCTGTTTAAATAGGTTCATTTGTCCAGTAGTATATCATTATAGGGATAGGTTTGACTGATCATTTGCAGTAGGGGCTCTAGCTGGCTCCCTTGATGCTAAAACAATAACACTAGTATTCTTGGTGCCTGCGTAAATGGCGCATTGCTCACTTTAGGCCGAAAACAAATTAAGTTACCTCTCTTTCACTTCCTCTTATGTCTCCCCAGTCAAACGCTTGCCAACGAAAAGGTCATTCATGTGATCTTAACAGACAAATTCGTGATTATTCCAGCTCGTTTAATTTTTAAAATATGGTCGAACTGTCCAGGGACTAAACTTGTGGTACGGCTCAACAGGGTTTTGATCTGAAAAGGCACACAATGTCAATGTTGTTGTTGTTGTTGTTGTTGTTGTTGTTGTTATTATTATTATTATTATTACTGTTATTATTATTGTTACTATCATTATTATTTATTATTAATTATTATCGTTATCATTATCATCATCGTCATTATTATTATTATTATTATTATTATTATTATTATTATTATTATTCACTTTTCCTGGATCTAAAACAGGCCTAGGCCTTGGTCTGTTGTGGATCTATGTTTTGGTGGGGCCTTTCAAGCAGTAATCGATCTTGTCAAGAAAAAAGAAAGATTCGTTTAATTGTATAAAAACCCGCAACGCCCGATATGGGACTTGAACCCATGACCCTCAGATTAAAAGTCTGATGCTCTACCGACTGAGCTAACCGGGCTCACTTAATCACTCTCTGTTATGTTTGTACCAAGATTGGATTGCCAACAGTTAAGAAGACCGTAAAGAAAACACTTAATTGTAATTGATCGATGGACGATGATGGAGAACTGGGATTGCAAGGGAAATAGACGGAACATAAACACATTCAGAATGGCCATTTCACGTCGATGTGGCAACCCTTAGTTCCATAAAATTCAGTGCCTTATATTCGTTTGTCGATTCCTTGGCGGCTTTTGTCTTTGATGCTTGTTTGTTTGTTTGTTTTTTTGTTTCCTTCTTTTAGGCGAAGAAACTCCGGCTTTCAATGAAATTATTAATATGCAAGACACATATATAGGCAGGTGGTTCGAGAAGATACCTTGGCAGAAACTGTCACCCGCAAACGGAATTGGATCAGCCACGCATATCACGTTGACACAACGAAGAAGGCCTTAGGTACAAGAAAGGTAGAAACGTCGGTGAAAACCTGCAGGAGGACCATATATGAGGAGTTAACTTTAAGCAAAGACCATCTACAACACCACAGAAAACCAAAAAAGTGGTGTCGCTTTCATTGTCGATGCCTTTAAAAACTAGTCAGCAAGGAAACTATTGTTTGCAGCATTTAGGCGAGCTATTTGAGAAACACTTTACAACGGCAAAGACAAAGGAAACCACAAGACTATGGTTCACGTTTATATTAAATTACTTTATATACTGTGACTCTCTGAAAAAGACAGAAATGTCTCTGATTACAGGCAGCCATGATGAAAATTATTTAGTTTACGTATTGAGACACCATTTTCTGCAAGGTTTTATGTATATATTTTTAAGGAAACTGAATCTCTCCGTCTTTGGCAAAAATGTGTTAGGAGCATTTCGTGCGCAACAAAAGGTATTAGCAATTTTTTGTACGCAAAACAAAAGATGTACGTCTTTCAGGGGTAATCTGTATATACATTACCCCGCATTATGTAAACAAATCGCAAAAACTATTTCTCTAATGTACTCCTACGATCAAGACAAGGTAAGGGAAACTCTTGGCCGGCCGCCTTTAGTAAGAGTTTGCAAGTTTTATTGGCATCCCTTCAAGTTTGTTTTCCAGAATAACAAAAGATATATTTTCCAGAATCAGAATTAGATAAGTAAATATATAGTGGCGATTTATTCGAGCAAAATTAATTTCAATCTGAGGTTTATCGTCATTATTGTGAGGGGCATTAAAACGAACACTAGGTCAGTTAGTTAAAACTGTCATTCCATATAAATCAAATTGCCCACGATACATCTTTAATGACCGCAATTTTTTAATTTTTGTCCACACATTTTGTACGATTTGACTTTCTTGTCATTTCTGATCATTTGTTTTCTTTTCACAATGCCTTGTAGATTAATTAATCTGTTTTGTTTCTTATCTCATCCATGTTTAAATACAGGTTCATAAAAGCTCAAAAGCGGGTAAGATTTTCCACTTTTTTAAAATAGAGATATTTACTAAACCTTTTGGAAAGATAACTTTCAATATTTTATCTGCTCATGCGGGAAATTCTCCAGAAGTATTCATCTTTCAGAAATGCGAAGAAAAAAGCGTTGATTTGTGCGTGTACTTTTGAACACCGAATTTCATAATTAATGTTTTCTTAAAGTCAGCTGGACATACATGTCTAGAACCGATTATTACGAGTCACGTGATTCATGTTGATCAACATAATGTTGCAAAACAGATGGCTCTGTCGAGAGAATTATCAACATGCAAAATAAAGTTGAGGCCAAAGTGGCGCAAATCCTTTTGTGGCTTTAGATCAAACTCAAATCGAAGTGGATGGTCAAACTGAATGAAGAAGCGCCAGCACTTTACACTATGAACACGTCCCGACCGCAGATTCCGCGAGGAAACAAACTCTTCCTGCCAAAAATCGAGTATGCAAAGCTGACTGAGCCGCGATCGTTTAACGGGCAAAACATTACGAACGCTACGTATGAAAGCGAAAAGAGCAATGGGGAATTCGGGAACACGGAGAAGGTCCCGCTGTTAAATGACGACTACGAAATGGGTTCGTTCACCCGATTTTCTGTTTTACCACCCATTAAGGACAGCGTTCGCGATGCGAGGAGATTGAGTCGTGTTCGTAAACTTTCGTCTGGCGTGTTCTCGTCAGCAAATGGGCCAAGTCCGGCTTCGAATCACGAAATGACAAATAAACAAGGAGATGATTACAGGTTACATAAATATGCAGGATTCTCCGGTGTACTAGCACAGCAGCGAAGGGACTCGCGTGCAGTAGATAACGAACTCATGCAAAGTCTTCAAGTTGTAGGAAAACATTACGCCAGGGACGAGCGCAAGACGAGGCATTTCCCGGGTCAATCCAGGAGTAACGCGAGAAGCCCTCGAAGATCGTTTAGCACCGTAACGTCTTCCGAGACTTTTGATTCCAACTGCAAAGGATGTCAAGCGCTTTTAATGCGAAGACAAACAAAAACCGAGGCGGCGAAGCTTAATGCGAACCTAGCGAGCCAGACAGCGGATGGCGTCGTTCATACGTGTAATAAAAAGGAGACCTTAACGGGACCTGTGTTGAGAAGGTATAATTCGGAAAATGTAGATTTACTAAACGAAACACGCGTTAATGAACAGAATAGCAATAACAGAGCATCACTGAACTTGGATAAAGCAGCGAAAGTAACTTCAAGAACAGGAAGGACAAACTTATTGACGGCAAACTTTCTACCGGGAAGACGGCCTGTCAGTCGTTGTGAAATTAGCTTGGACGTAAACGAAGGGGACAGAGACAGGGCGAAACATCAAAAAATTACACCGCCGTTAATACAAATTAATAACGTAAGAACAGATCAGTCTGCCAACTTAGGACAACATGATCACGAAGCGTTTGATTCACAAGGAACGCCACAAATTCAAATTTTAATCGATTCTCTTGACAGCGCGAAAGAAGAACTTCCTCAACCTGGTAGAGAAGTGCCTTACACGTCGGTAAGAGAGCAGCGGAGACGTTCTGCTCTGTGTAGGAATAATTCGAAACAAGTAGATGATTTTCTTTTGGTACATAATCTTCGTGATCTGGGATTACTATGAGCGATTTAACGAACTTATCTCTGTGTTAAGCTGTAGCTAGTGTTTTATATATATGTTTTGTTGCCAAGGAACGCTTGAAGGTTGAAATTAAGGAAGACAGGTGATCCGGAATTTTCGTTTAAAGCCATCACACCCTTGGTTCATCTCGCTAAGCCTTGCATTTTGGGGGAAATTAAGTAAAAACGATTGTCTTCCAGGCTGAGTTTCTAAGTTCCATTATTAAAAGAACGAATCCCTTTTTGTGCCTTTTTATTAAAAAAAAAAATACATTTACAAGATTGATTAGTATTCATCCTGATGTATCCAATTATAAATTATTCATGCTATTTGAAGAAACTCTTAACGCTGTCCCCGTTGCAAGTGACATTAACAGAAAAGAAACATTAATAGATGTGTGAAAACCATTGAAATTATAACGCAGTTCTTGAGATTGTGCTGTCGAGCACTAACAGAATAGAGATCTTTTCATTTTTGCCAAAGGCGTTATTTTGTAAGACGTGTGAAAAATAAAGAAAACACATTCTGACGAGTTCGAATATTCTTCGCCTAAAAATTACCATAACTAGACAGTGATTAGCTCTTGAGCTTCAAAAAGTTGAAGCTTTTAAAACAGGTTCAAAAGCCTTTCCACGCATGATTCAATTTCTTTTGATGACCTTTAGCTGTGTGTTCGTGTTTTATCTTTCAGTTTAACACGTTAACACCACTCAGGTTATCCCGACCGATTGAGCACTTGAGACCGTCTTAAAAGCGGGAAATGAAAGCAAATCTACCGTAAGAGAGCTCGATGTTATAGTTAGCTGTCATTCAGAGGTCGGAATCGCAAGTTTCATCATGAAGCCCTATATGCCTGGTTTTCACTAGAGACGCAAGCATAAGCGCAAGCATAAGGGCAAGCATAAGCGCAAGCATAAGGGCAAGCATAAGAAGCTTCTGCCAAGTGAAAACGACACAACGCAAGCATAAGCGCAAGCACAAGGAAAAGGACAAATTTTGATCCTTGCGCTTATGGTTATGCTTATGCTTGCGTTAAGCCCGTTTTCACGGTGAAATAAGCGCTTTTATGCCCGCGCTTATGCTTGCGCTTGTGCTTGCGTCGCTAGTGAAAACCAGGCCATACTAAATTCAAGGTAGTGTTCATCAATGAATTCCATTAAAAGCATCTTTACATGAGTTCTTTTATTTGTGAATGAAACGTACTTACAGGCAGATGAATAATTATAGTTCTTTTTTATTTGCCGACTTTGAAAAAGCACTTACTGTGACAGCCTTCCGACAGAGCAGTTACTGTTAAAAAAACACAGTAGAATTTTCCGCACAAGAGCGTCATTTGTATTGGCTGGAAAACATCATGCATATTGATAGATCCTATCTACGGCCATCTACAATGAATTTGCAAACTAGGGTAAAACTCTCAGTAAAGATCCTTAACAATAATCTGCTTAATATCATAGTTCGTGTAATTTTTGGGGGGATACCTACCTTAACCGCCAGTAAACGTTTTCTATAAAATCGGTCGGGGTTTTACATTATGTTAAGTTTCCCGACAGGCAAATTAATTGCCTTTTAGCAATACTTTTCTGTTTTCATAACGTCAGACAAGAGATCCATAGACAAAGTAAAATGTTTGACCTTTCACTTTCTACTGATTCAGTCACCGACTCCGGTCAGTAGTATTTCAAATATTTATTAATCATTTTTGCAAGTTCCATTTTTTATTATACAGCCTATACAGCCACATCAGCTGAATCCGGATTTTTATGGCCGGAATCTCTTTAACAATTTGTTGGAGTTACGCCCAGAAGTTAAAAAGCCCTGACAGCCCGCAAAATAACGTTATGACATTGTTATATAACACGTTTAACGTTTGTCTGATACAACGATGTTACTAGACCTGCGCTCAGCTAAATCTCGTTTGACATTGTTAAAAGTCGGGCAAAATGATGGTCAAACGTCAGCTAACAAGAGGTGCTAAACGGTCTAACTTTGCTGAACCACGTAGCTCGACTGAAACTGCAAAAAAAGCCAATTCAATTTTGGCATTGAACGAAACATGGGCCACCTGTTGGTAAAACTCAACGAAATGAATTGAAAGGTCTTCAATCCAAAATCAGCACATTTCATTTGCATGAGATAATATTCTCTCGATGAGGTACAATTTTGACATATTGACCCAATGCAATTCACGAGTTCCTATATAAAAATAAAAACATTAAAATTCATTAAAATAAGTGCCCAAAGGAACAGAAACCTAACAATAAACGTGGTCTAACTTTAATTTAATTAATTCATTAGCGATTCTATTTGAATGTTTTTAATGGCTCTCAGTTGCAGTTTTAGACAAGAAAAGACAAGACAAGACATTAATTTCATAATATTGGCTGTACAATTTCTTGGGACGCAGTTAGCCAAAATCGCTAGTCGTGGCGTGCCAAATTAATTCTATTACAAATCAGATATTACAGATAATAGATAAAAAGCAAAGAAAAAGGGGAGAAAAATACGTGTAAGTCAAAGCGAGAGAGACAATTCTATTTAATGCAAGCTTTGAAAGAAGCTAAGGCCGTTTAGGATTTGTGTTATCATGGTTGCATCAAGGTAATTATCTTTGTCTTTTAATATTTCAAAGAGCATACTAACTAATTTTCGTTTAAAAACTTTTTTTGACATATCTCTCATTCTACCGGGTATCTCATTCCATGATTTAGCGCCAAAAATTGGGACCGCTTGTCTTAATTTTTCAAGATTAAACTTTTTGATGTACGTATTATTTTTCAAGGATGATCTTGTATTATATGCATGAATAGATGATGTCAGCGAGAACAAATTAACGATTGTAGAGGGTGCAGTATTAGTGTGAATATCATGCATTAGGTAAGATACGGACTTAAAATAGAGAAAACTAATTGGCAGGACATTTGCAGCAATAAAAAGAGGAATGGCATGAGCATTCCTATTAGCAAAAAATATGAAACGGAGAGCCTTTTTCTGAAGCAATAAGTTTTGGAAGTTTCTTCGAACATGAATTGCATAATATTCTCAAACAGGAAGAATATTGATTTTGTATACAAAATAGTAAAATGCCTCGACTAGAAAAATTACACTGTATTGAATTATAAATTGAAGTTTTTATCCAACACAGCGTGAATGAAAACGATGACCAAAGGCATCGAAACAAGCGATACTTCTAACTTTCAATGATATCGAGTATTAATTTTGTGAGGGATATCCGATATTAGTACGTGGCTTTGGTATCAAAATCTTATTCAGAAAACCCAGTGTTGATATTTTCTTGGCTTTAGACTTTTTAACTAGCTACCGCTATAGATTGCCTAAACACGTACCACCAGCATGTAGGAATTGAATTTCTTGCAAAACACTACTTTCATTGAAGAGAAAAGTGACAAGTATCGACTTTCGACCTTAAACCCCGGCTAAAGAGGCCTTCCAAGGGGTGGTCTGGTGTCGCTTTGTCGCTCGTTTACGACTCTGTCTGTCGCTTGTTTCGCCGTTAGGGACAAATGTCGCTGTCGCAAAGAAAACAAAAAGAAATGGAAAGTGACTTGTCGCTGTCGCGCGTTTTTTGCCAATTTCTGCCGGTTGTCGGTGTTTTGGGAGAAGATTGTCGCCTGTTTTCGGAGCCATGTCGCTTGTCGCTTCTAATCCTTGGAAGGCCTAGCTAAACGACCAAACATTTTCGTCCAACATCGTGTTTCGTTGCTAAACAGTCTAAACACAACAGTGGGTGGCTAAATGGACAGACAATGCAGTGACAAAAGACCAGGAAAAGTGAGTCAAAAGAACGATTTTTGCGTATTCAGTTATTGCTGAAATTTTACATTATGAATATAACTGTTAGCTTAAAGGGGAACTATGACGGCAAGTTCATATTCTTGTCATAAGTTGTTCAAACCTTTGAGTTGTTGCTCAAAGTAGACCCGCGCTCTACTTTTCGCAACAACTTTCTTCAACCTGCAACAAATGTTTTTGTTGCGCGACAAGTTGATTACGCAAGGTGAAAAACGGGAAACATCGACCCAAAACTTGCAACGAAACAAAGTTGCGGGACAAGTTGAGGGTTTTTGTATCTCGTATTTCGCCACCTTTAAGTTCAACTTACACAATTCCACATTTCAAACAACATGTTTTTTCTTATCGTAGACATGCATAATTCGAGCCAAGATCTGTAGCCACAGCGGAACCCAATTTGAAAATTCTTATACTGCGTTGCTTGATCTGAATCTCAATTAAGCTTGCGCTTTAGCATGATAAGCTTAAGACTTTCATGTGTGAGTAAAATTTGCCATGCTCCTCGTAGTTTCGAAGTGTTCGTGCTTGTCAGCTGATATATTTAATAAAGCTTATATTTTTTGTATTGTCTTATTGTTTTTTTTTTCTTATTGTTTTTTTGAGCTCTAAGCTAAGTGGTTAAAATTTATCAGTTTTGCGTTCTTGCCTCTTCATGGCGTTTATTTTGTACAAAATAATGAAAATATTGTACAATTTTACCGAAAAAAATAATGCACATGTCATCGGCTTCCCCGTGGGGTCGAACCCCGGGCCTACCAGGGAGATATGTGGGGGAATACAAAGGGATGGACGGGATTCTTTGCCCGAGGGTAGGGGAAAATCTTGACATTGTTCTACGATCAAAGATTTGGGGGTGGGGGAATTCACAAGTTTGAAAAGGATGTCAAGGGAATTTTCTGCTGGGAGACACCTAACCCAGGGAACTTTGTCTTGAGAGATTCCCCGACCCCCCGGGGAAATTCCTAAGGTTTGCTTGACTGATTTTACAATCCCCCTGGTTAGCCCGGGGGTCGACCCCACGGGGAAGCCGATGACATGTGCATAATGTGTGCATTTTTGGCGCGAAATTCTTGAGTGCGAAGAAAGTCGCGCACATTTACCAGAATACTGGCACTAGTTTTAATCCAACATGGCGGCGGAATGTTTTGTGACCTTGTCATTTTAATAATGTTCATGCTATACCTGGCTATTTAGGAAGAGTTATGAATGATTTGAATGACGGAGAATCTGAAGCGGAATCCTCATCCACGTGGATCATGTTGCAGATCGCTGATTCAGGTACGGATTGACTCAGCTGTTGGTTGTTAATATTCTCACAACCGTCGTGTTTTTGGACTTCTTCCTTTACTTGTGATGTTCAGCTAGTGTCACATAATCCTCTGTAGTGGAGTTAACGTAACAAACAGAGGTCTCTTAGCTGTTGTAACAAAGAGTTCTTTTGTGTAATAATTAAATGTTTGGGACATGTGTGCAAATGAAGGATGGTCAGTATGAAATGCAGACTGCAGACTCAAAAAGACGAGAAGCATAAATTAAAGCCGCTGTTACACGTTGAAACTATTAGCTGAAACTTGTGTGGAACGACGATGAGAAATAAGTTTCAGCAGGCATTGCACCGTGTAACATGAAAGGTCGAAACTTGTTCGGGAACGTTGAAACTGGTCTCGAAACGCTTGCAATGAATCATGGCCAATTTGTTGTCCCGGTTTGTGATTGGCTTACTCAGCGTAGCGTGACAAGACCGAGCGAGACCAGTTTCACGTACTGGTGTTACACGGTGAAACTCTTGTTTTTATCACCATTGTGATCGTTGCGGCCATTGCAGAAGTAGAAAGCCGTTCTACTTTTCGTGAAACTTGTCTCGCAACGGAAGTTCGAAAAAGTTTCATGAAAGCGACTTTGTTACACAGTGCAACGCCTGCTGAAACTTGTTTCACAGTGCTGTTGCACACAAGTTTCAGCTAAAAGTTTCAACGTGTAACAACGGCTTTTTAAGTCTTGTATTTAAAGAAGAGACAGTTTTGGTCTCAGTCTACATTTTATACCCAGTCTGCAGTCTGCAATCTGCATTTTATACCTAGTCTGCATTTTATACCCAGTCTACAATCTGCAATCTGCAGGCAAACTGACCGAAATAAAGGACAATCTTTATGGTCAGTAAACTCTGAGCAATTTTGGGGAATAACTCAATGCAGACATCAGTGTGTATCAACCCAACAGATTTAAGTGAAGTCTGTCTTTGTGGAGTCTTAAGTTACTTTGCTATTTGCTGGGACTCTGTTGCTTAGTTCCACGCCTAACAAGTTCCCAAGATGGGGAGTAAAGGTAGGGGAGGGGAGGGGTGGTGATGGGTGGCATCTTGGGTATGTTAATGGTGAGAAGCTGCAAAGGCCTTTTTGGGGTTTGAAACTGATTATCTGTACATTTGATGGCTTAAACCTCTTCTTGCAGAATGCCTTTGTTTTGAAAAAAATTCACTGGGTTAGGGTTAAACTAGAGGCCATATTGGCCTTCTAAGAGGCAGTCAGAAATTGCAATTTGCTACTTCACAAATTCACCTACATGGTTGTAATAGTATGACAAAGTTAGCATAGTTGAGATGTGAATTCCTTTCCATGATCATGTACAGATAGCCGTTGTCACATGGGCGGATTTGAATAATATTATGCGCTGCAAGGTTTTTGGTTTGTTTACCTAGGTCAAGTAATTATGAAATTCTGTGAATTAAGACATACAGAAAAACATACAATAAGTTTTCCTAAACAAATATTTATTCAGACGAGCCTGGGTTTATGCCTGAAAAGCAAATTGACTGAACATGGACCATCCACAGGAGGTCCGAGTAAAAACAGTAATCATGAACTTCATTTAAATTGCTAAGTAGACTTCCTGTTTTAGCAGTTTATTCATTTATTATTTGTTCTTACTTGGCCTGATATGGATCAATATGGATCAATATGGATCAACTTGTCATCATCACTGTCAGTATTTGTCATTGTTAGTAGTTTCTTGCCCACCCAGTTGTGTCATTTGTATTTTATAGATTTGGTTGGTAAGACTCTTCAAATGATGTTTTTAGTAACTGATTGTTTTCAACTTTCAGCATTTCCCACTGGAGGATTTTCGCACAGTTTTGGGTTTGAATCTGCTACAAAACATGGCTTTGTGACAGACTTCAGTACGTACTTGACATGTTTTGACACTATACTTACTTATACAGATGCGAGACCTGGGCCCAGACCTGCCTTATTTACTTGGTATTTCAGCATTTGTTACTTGTCTCTGAAGTTCTAGTGTTTTCAGACAAGTTTTCAGCCAGTCTGTTAACCCTTGTTTTTTTAATCTATACAAAAAAAGTACTTTTTTAACCTACATGTTTCTAAAATGTGTGCAATTTTTGTAGCAGTAGACTAGCATTAAATGATGGCTTTGGTAGAAAGAGGACCAAGACAAAGTGCAATCTATGAAGCACTTGAAAATGTTTAAAAACTTGTGTTTCCAAAGATTTCACAATGTGCAGACATCATTGCTTGAGAAATATACATGTGTACCTCTTTTCTACTGTCCATTTGAATATGATTATTTGAAGCCCTTGGTGCATAACCAACCTATGTTGAACTTTGGGTCGTTTTTCGATTTTGCTTGGATTTGTCCAAATTTCTGCATGTGAACTGCAATTTGATTGAAAAACATTGTCTGGTATTTTTTTCACTGATTTTTTTTCATTTTGTCATTTTGGAGATATAATGTGTGCAAAAAAATGAGAGTGGTTCGCAAATTGCATTACATCTTCTCTCAATCGAATTTACACGCAACAATTTGGACAAATCGAAGCAAAATCGAAAAACTACCCAAAATTCGACATAGGTTGGTTATTCACCTAGGCCTTCAAATGTTGATGACTAAGATGAACACATCTTTTCATTATTACATACATTCATTCTTTTTAGATGCATTTACAGTGTTTGTATTGTCATGCCTTCAAAATGCAGGTAATGTGTGTGTATCTCAAATTTTAGTCAGTTATTAATCTATATGACCACTCAGAATCTTAGCAATGAGAGTTTGAATGAAGTGCACTTGCCAGGCAGTGCATTGTCGTAGAGAAATAATGATTATTTAGTGATGTACCCTTGAAGTGGCCCTTTTCTGTTGTCCAACAAAACTATTTTAGGTGCATTGAAGGTGGAAAAACATTTAATATGACATCCACCAAAACCATGTTTGTGAGTCTGTGAGAATGAGCACCCCACACCACCAAACCCATATATTTACTGAAACCACTAGTCACTAAATGTGGTTTAGGTCAACGTTATGCAACTTGCCTTCCTTGAAGGTGAGGGGTGATGAGTTGTCTCTCCAAAAACTTTCACAAAATTTTGGCCAAATTTAGTGAACTGAGGCCTTACACAAACCAAACAGAAGCCTAACATTGAATTTGTTAGGTTAACAAAGTCAATTCATAAAATAATAAGGTTTTTTTTAGGTTGAAAGTTAGGCTTAAATTTACCCTTTGAACATAGCTCTTTTTTTTTTGGTGGGATTTAGTAGAGTTTAGATAATCTTAATTATTGGCCTTACAAAGCATGACATTTTATTTGGACCTTAAATTGGTTGGTATCAACCAAATTTTAAAAAATAATCCCTTTCTGTTTTCATTTTGGAGGATGCGTTTGCTTCAAAATAACTGTGATTGATGGGTTACATCATTTTCAGCATCCTTCAGTCTTCCTTTCATAAATGAAGCTTATAAGGAATGCCAAAACATTGAGAGAATCATGCAACTGGATGGAATCATTCAGGCGTACCTCAGCAACCATGTGGCAAACAGGGCAAGCTTAAGGCAGGTCAGTTTTCACATTCTTATAAGTGTTAGGCATTAAGTTTAAATTTAAAGGGTTGCAAACTGGAAACATTTCTCAACAAAGAAAAGCCTTTATGAATAGAATCAGAAACCTTTTTGGTTTTGAGATAGCCAAGAATATTCAGTCTTCAAGAAACTTAATATAGTATATGCATACATTAAACTGTAAATAAATTTATTTTAAGGACCTTTTCAATTTTCAATTTCCATTAAATATTTCTTTAATGCTGTTTGAAATTCTCTTGACAGTGTTTTGTGCTTTGTTAATTCTTTTATTAAGATAAATTATACAAAGTTTCTGCCTAGAAATATTGGACTGGCTGGAGACTATAGCTAATAATTATGGACTATTATGTAGTACATAAGTAACTCCATATCTTCATTTACAGGGAAACTCTTTGCTTATTACAGCTTGTAAGACATTTGAGATTGAGGAGCTGATGAGGTTACAGGTGTGTAAGTAGTATTATTATATCTCTCACTTAGTACGCGCGCTGTGATCGGTCAATTTTGTGGGCCGTATTCTGCAGTAAGGCCCGCTTGACTTCAACTAGTTTTCTTTTCTGCACACTGGATTAACCTCAGAGATATAATAAATATCTTACTAACCTCGTTTTCTCGGTCCATACTGTAAGTTACGGATCCTCATTTTTTCCAATTAATTTATTGCCTGGGCGCTTCGCGCTTGCACCATAAATCAACGGGAAAAATCTTGGTCAGTAACTTACAGTACGGACCTCGAACTCGGTTAGTAAGAGGTATGTATGTCATTCTAATATGACATAGAATAAAGGTGGGGCTCTTTGCCCTATCTTGCTCTCCATTTAACCCTAATTTCAACCATAGGCTTTTCAGCTCATCTCTCATTGCCGCACTCATTTTGCATTGTTATGTTTATTACCTGGTGTTCAAAGATCTGAAATTGCAGTATTAAATACCTGTCAGGTTTCTATATCCTTGCAGTGTTGGCATTTATGTCCTCCACATTTTCAAAGTTCCACTCCTCAGTTGACTGACTGTAGGACGCCCATTTGTGACATTAGGGGATCTTTGATAGATAGTTTTTGTTCCTATTCCAGGACAATGTTGAGAATAAACGCTTGTGTGGGCACTTTGCTGTAGTGTTTGGCTTCATGTGTGGTGTGCTGAAGCTACCATTGATTAAGACTCAGCAGCTTTTCCTGTTTTCCACACTGCGTACAGTGATTGCCAGTGCAGTCAGACTTGGTAATATTGGTCCCTTACAGGTATGACCATCAAAGTATTTTGCACCCCTGCTTTGTACAAAATCTTGAGGACCAGATATGCTCAGTGACCTGGCCTATGAATGGAAATGAGACTGGCAGTGACCTTGTTTTGATGCAGGCCTCACTGCTTTTCTCATGTTTACTAAATCAAGTTCTTATGGTTACTAGTTCACATTTGCATGAGAAAGACAGAGAGGTTTGTTTCAAAACAAGGTCACTGCCAGCCTTGTTTCCATTCATAGGCCAAGTCACTGGGCATGCAATTATCAAATAGATTATTTAGAGGTTTCCTGGATCCTGATAAGTATTATTTCCAAAGCTGTTTTCTATAGAGTTGTTCTAAGTTTTAGTGTAAACTTGCCATTGTTGTATATGAAATTATGGGGATTTTAAGATTCAGCTTTGAGAATCAATAAAGATTGCATATCTGTTCAGCAGCTTTGTGAACATAAAATATTTTTTTACTTATTATTACTATTATTATTATTATTATTATTATTATTATTATTATTATTATTATTATTATTATTATCATCACACACTTAAATTACTAACAATACAAAATGGATGTTACTTACAAGCTACAGCTACATATAATATAAAATAGTTACATAAACATAAAATAGTTACCGGTATTGGCTTTTCAAAAAATGGGACCCAGAATCAACAAGGACCACTAGGAGATAGCAGTGAAGACCTGAGGTCAGTTTTATCTAAGCACCAAGACACTTCAAACAAGATGCTAAGTCTGGTTCACAAGTATTTCTGTCTTCCTTTGATTCACAGAGGTTAGTCATCTCCCTCTGCATCACTTTCATCAGAGCTATTTTCAAAACTGTAAGCAAAACTAGGATTATCTTTAAAGAACTGTTCGATCTCATCAATTATGTTGAACTGCAAATGAAGAAACTTCAGCTCGACTTCGAGCTCTTTCATACACTCTCCATACTTCTCTTGAGTTCTGATGGATTTTTCCAGGAATTTAACAAGCTGTGTAACCTTCTCATGTTGTAGAAGTGACTGGGGAACAGGCAGAGGTTGTCCATAAATCTCCTCTGACAGAACAAGATATTTCAAGATCTCTGACATCAAGATTGGATGCGTTTGTGAATTGTCCAACAAATCTGCCAAGTTTTGCTCAGTGGGTAGTTTACTCGGTGGGTCAAGTTTTGCCATCATCTGCGCATTGAGCGACTCCAGCCATGCGTTAATTGGGTAAAATGATTTGTATGTGAACATGAAGTCCACGGGAAAACCCCTGGGCATTTCAAACGATTCTGAACCCAAAACCGGTGCATCGGCCATGTGCTCATCCAAGAAGGAAAATCCTTTCTCCAGTGTAATACTTCGGCTTTTGTCATCCATTTGCTGGAGAGTGTTGGATCCCCGAATGAAGTAATGCTGGCAGTGTTTCTTCTTCACACAAGCTCTCAATTCTTCCACCAGGTCTTTCACGCGATCCCCAACCAACTCAACAGTCCATTGGTCAGCAGGAACAGTTTCCAGCGCCCAAAGAAAAATAGTTTTTGCCGTGTAGGTAGTGATCACGGAGTGTAACTTGACATATCGCGCGAACAGGTACTTGAAAATTAGGTAGCATATCTTCTGTTCTTCTGTAATGGAGGTCATTAGTGTCTTCTCCGCAAATGAAAATGAGTACCTCCACTGGGTCTTTGGAGGCAAACCAGCGCTGTTGCCATCTTTTGCCATCTCACTACTGCTTGACGATTCTGAGTCGCTTTGTGACGCTTTTGGGCATTTCTCTGATGCGTCAAACTTAGGCACAATGTGGCAGCCATCTTGTGTCACCTTATCTACGAGCTTCTGTGGTGGCCATCCAGATGGTCTTTCTCGAGTGGGCCAGTCCTTGGCACAGCTGGGCCATTCCTGGCAGGGCACTGACAAACTGACATCCTCGGTCAGAAAAAGATGTCTGCCTTTCCCGCCCAAATCACCAATGCACATAACAACATGGACTGCTGGACCGGCTTGCCCTACATATTGGAGGTAGTTTGCCAGGGAAAGGTTATCTTCATCTTTAAACAAATTATCAGTTTTGTGATGGTTTTTAATTCTGTGAACGTTTAAGATGGCTGTTATGATTGTTAATACGTTGTACATCTGCTCGATGAGTAGCTCAGAAGACAAAAGCTTGCGTCCTCGATCTTCTACACACAGATTCTCCAGACCAGGTACACAGTCCACACTTGCCGGAACCACTAATTCAACATGACCAGGTGACAAAGAGGGAAAGATTTGCAGTTGTAGCGGCATTTTTGGAGGTTTCAAATTGGCGCTTTGTTGGTTCCTTTCACTTGCTGAGATGTCCTTAAAACAGAGATTGTAGTCACATTCAAATGAAAACCCAACGTCTCTCATAATCTCTTCACCTTCAGCATCTACAGGCTGTCTGATCGGTTCAATAATGAGGACGTCTTCTGATACGCTTCCCACTCGTTCGGCGTCGTATTTCTGGTTCGCTATGAAGCAGTTATCAAGCTCAAGAGATTCGCTCTGCTCGAGAAGCATTTGTGTCGTTCCGGGTAGAAGTTGTTTCATTACGTCATGGAAGTTTGTTTTGACTTGCCCGAAGCAGGTTTTCTTGACAATCGTCAGCATTGTGTAGATGTTGAAATTCCAAGCGCTGTAATGGACTCCTTCTGGGTACTCTATTTCAAAAGGACCGTCATCTGGCTTGGCTTCGGCCATCACTCTAACAACAAGAGATTTATTGAATAGGGTTGATCAATGCTGAGAAATGGTGGACTAAAATTGACATCTTATAACATGTGAGGAAAATGTCTGGCTATGAGGGAGGAGAATTCGCATGTATGTTTGGAGTCTTAATACTATATACCACCAGGCACCAGACGAGCACAAGGCCGTGAATTTGAATCCGTTCAAGTTTGACCTTCTAAGAATCTAACCTCACAGCCAGTGAATAATTTCATCTGGCTGCCGCAGTTCGCATAATGATCGCCGCGAACTCCGACCGGTTACCACGTGGCATAACTTTAAAAATTCGGATCCAAAAGCAGCCTTTATAACTCAAAGGTGACTGAAATTAAGTCGCTAGGAAAATGACTCCCTCAAGATCGGTAGATAAATAACTTCTTAGAAGTGATGTTTTTAAAGTACGGAAAAAGAAAGCGTTCACTGAAAATTTACGGATGATACAGGGAAATGTAATGACTGTTGTATTATCAATGCTCCTCTGTACAGACTTGAATGCTTGGAGAATGAGAAAACTTGTTCAAAAGGCTCGACAGTATCCCTAACATCTTGCCAGTCAAAAGTATCAGTTATACTGTAAGGGAAACAGCAAATGGAGGTTAAAATGGCGAACTTACCCACACAGTCATGTGACACTGAAGGCGGAAGTAGTAAACTTTACACAGTGTTAGTTAAAACAGACACGGCAGTTTTCGGAATATTCAAGACGGCATTTTGAGGTCCCAGATCGCTTCTTTACAAGTTTTCATGCTCGTTTTCATTTTCATAGCCCAAACAACGGAAATCGCCATGAAAGGAGCTGCTGTTTCCTTATTTAGAGTCGGTGCTCGCTATCAGATTGGTAGGCTCGATTTCCGCCGCTCACTCGGGTCCGGGCTTTCACATCAGATTGGCTGCTTCAGAATACACATCGTCATTATGATGAGCTCCTTAGTCACGCTAAGAGTAACGTAACACTTCTTGAGAGCTGCTAATTTAATTGGCCCTCATGTGTAGCAGCTGCCCCTGTTTTCAAAGCTAGAGCTTGTTCTCTTGTTTCTTCTATTGTTTCTTCTATTGTCCTATTTAACAATTAGATTACGAGCTCGAGATTTCTATCGCGATAGTTGATGAGGGCGCAGCCCGAATCAGCAATCACGCATAGAAATCGAGAGCGAATAAAAATAAACAAGTAACTTATCTAAATCCTCCTCGCAGACACTTCAAAAACGCGGGGAAGCGGCCGCCACTTTGTTGAAAACCGCTACTCGCTATCTGGTTAACAATTAGATTATGAGCTCGAGATTTCTATCGCGTGATAGCTGATGAGGACGCAGCCCGAATCAGCTATCACGCTTAGAAATCGAGAGCGAATAATCTAATTGTTTTAGTATAAATCTACTGGTCATTCAAAACTAAACAAGTAAATTATCCAAATTCTCCTCACAGACACTTCGAAAGCGCGAAGAACCGGGCGCTATTTGTTGACCATTTGTTGACAACCGCTCCAACTCACTATCTATCACAGATTAGTATAAAATCACGAATGCCGTTCTCTGATTGGCTACGCTACTCGCTATCTATTCTGTGATAGATAGCGAGTAGCGGTTGTCAACAAAATGGCGCCCGCTTCTTCGCGTTTTCGAAGTGTCTGTGAGGAGAATTTGGATAATTTACTTGTTTAGTTTTGAACGGCTAGTAGATTTATACTAAAACAATTAGATTATGAGCTTGAGATTTCTATGCGTGATAGCTGATTCGGGCTGCGCCCTCATCAGCTATCACGCGATAGAAATCTCGAGCTCATAATCTAATTGTTAAATAGATAGTGAGTAGCGTAGCCAATCAGAGAATGGCCAGTGCTCGACCTTAACTTTTTAACTTACTAGTCCTTAGGCTAGTGAGGTTTGAAATTTACTAGCCAACAGTCATCACCTGGTAGCCAAGCCTGGGTTTGAACTTTTGAGCATAGACTGGGATAAATGGTAACTGAAAGTTCAAATTTTGCTTCCATATAAGCACCATCAAAAGTTTTTCCATTTTCTGTCCAACTTCGTCTGACACAAGAAGAAGAGCTTTTGGTAGGAGCTTCTGGAGGCCTTTCCTTTGCACTAATTGCTTCTGGAGCCTAAATATGTCTTGTGGACCTTGCATGACTTTTCAAGGACTCGATTTTAAAATTGGAGCATCCACTGACGAAACTAGAAGAATCGTTTGACTTTTGTGGACATTCGTGGCAAGTGTGACAGAACATTTCCCCATCCGCGTAATAGACCCAGAGGAATGTTGCTTTCCACTCGGGATGAAAGTGTCGGACCACTTCAGCAAGCGGGTATGAGATTCAGTCGCTTGTCCATTCAGCACGCAAAGTTCAGTTGGTTGTGTTTCATCTTCCTTGACTTTCTGGTCATCGCGCTGCTTCTTCTTAGGAGTATCGCATTTCTTGAAATAAAGAATCTATCCTCTTTATGCTGATAAAGGTCCCGATCAAAATCAAAGATCAGCACATTAGTTTCTTAATTCATTTTCTCCGTCGCGATCAACTAAAAGAATTTTTTACCCTTTATTTGTTTTTCCAAAACCTTTTCTACCTCGACTAGCCCGGTGGCTAGTTGTTCTGAAATTTTACTAGCCCAATCCCATTTTTTACTACCCGTGGGCTAGTGGACCACCGCTAAGGTCGAGCACTGGAACGGCATTCGTTATAGAACGCTAGTAGATTTATACTAAAACAGAATAGATAGCGAGTAGCGTAGCCAATCAGAGAACGGCATTCATGACCACGAGTTGTGCCTTATTATTCGTCGTGAATTTCTCTCATTATGTTGTTTTCCATAGAAGTCCCCTGTTATGGACCAGCATCTCTCCCCATTGTTTTGATAGAGAGAGCCTGTAGGTTTCCAGACGCGGTCTGTGATTGGAGAATGAAACAATGGATGATACAACACAAACAATACCCCTAACCAGGCCCCAAGCCCTGACAACAAAAGAAGTTACAGGTTATAGGGACCAATGAAAATTGAGGTCTAGAAGAGGTACAGGATTAGTCTTTTGATATGCAACTCACTCTAACCAAAATCATCTTTTATTTTGCCGACCTTAGGCTCAGTCCATCCAGTTTAAAATGCAGAAGAAAGCCGAGGAAATACGAAAACAGTAAGTAATCGCAGTGACATACTGCAACACGCCGTTAACCAGTATTTAACCGTTCGCTTGCCAAGAGAATGCGGTTTTCTTTGTAAAGCGTAATTTCTCCACTTGTTTGAGACGAAATAGCGTTTACCCAATTCCGCCTTCTTTGTAATTTGCTCGCTGATAACTCGGAACTTTCGTTACCGTCAGACTGAAGTGAAATATTTATTCCGCAGTCTTACCTAAATACAGTTAACTTGTTTCAATTTATCCCTAGATTCGAAAACTCTACCATCGAAGAGGCGACGACAACGGCTCCAGTTGCGGACTTCTTTCAGGGCGCCCACGATAATTTGTTCTCTAAACTTTTCTATTCTTGACTGTAAGTCTCGACCCTCCTCGCTTATCGAATTAAAATATCAACAAAGAAATCATTTTTGTGCGAGGAGGGCGACTGATGAGCCACCAGCGCTGCTGCCTTATGACGTCTCTAAAGGCTGGTTTCCATATGCCATCGCAGACGATCGCGGATCGCAGATCGAAACCTATCCCATGATATTTGTAATTCCGACAACGCGCGTGTACATTTGACATTTCCGCTGACCGATTTTGTATGGCTACAGTCGGCTTTGTGATCGTTTGCGATCGTCTGCGATTATATGGAAACAGCTCTCTGCAATCGTCTGCGATCATATGGAAACCAGTTCTGTTCTCCAATTTGCTTAAGGCGGGAGTTAACCTAAACATCGTTTTTTAGCCGCTTAACATGGTTTTCACGTTGATATCTCGTTCGCGTTTCACGCAATCAAATATCCCTCTGCTCATTTCACAAAGCTATGTTGTGGGATATTGTGAATTTTTTGGTGATTTTTGGGTATATTTGAGGAGAGAGAAATTTTCTCAAAGGATTAGTTAAATTGAGGGAAATAGGAAAGTTGGAAGATTTAATAAAGGTTTAAAATTTGAATTTGAAATAAGAAATTAGTAGACGGACGCCAAACAGTTCCCCAGCAACCTGCATTGCCCTTGAGGGGGGGCCAACTAACTGGTGGTGTTTCAAACCATTTCCCCCCACCTTAAGCGTTCGGGCAAGAGCCATAATATTGTGTCTCTTGGTTCTGGATGGTGAAGTTGGGCATCAGCTAATCTCGTACCCATATTTTCCACGGCCATATTTCAGCACGTAAAACAGAGACTTGGGGCCGATATTGGTGTCTGCTTAATAGAAAAAAAAAGCAAATAAAATAAAACTGCAGTTTAATTTTATTCGATTTACTTACAAACTTTCATAGTTAATCTCAAGCTTATAGTACTGCGGAAGATTGAAAATAATAAAAGCCCTGTGAACGCCTGCGCCCTCAGGTGACTATACACAGTAGGTAAGAGCATTCTGGTAAGAGTCATGGCTGACACTTTAGCGGTGCCTATTTCCGCACAA
Source organism: Pachyseris speciosa (assembly GCA_016490735.1). Lineage (NCBI taxonomy): Eukaryota > Metazoa > Cnidaria > Anthozoa > Scleractinia > Pachyseridae > Pachyseris > Pachyseris speciosa. The sequence continues at coordinate 670,203 of JAEMWC010000076.1, forward strand.
GGATAGTCGACGCACCCACACGCTTGTCATTAGCAATCAGATAAATATAGAAGGCAAACTGGACAAAAATAATGTATACTTTGTCATGATGACTGCTCAGCTTTTTTTTTACACTGGCATTAAGAAGCCAAAAGCCACACATCGGTGGAAGCCAAAACTGAATAATCACTCACCAAGGGCAAAACTACGATACTAGGGCACTGAAACTATTTCTAAGTGCCCTTGGCTCGGCTAGAACCCCCGGAGGATGAGTTAGGGTAGGAAAAAAAACCCTAATTTATTAAATTAGTGTTTCAAGGTCAATTAAACCAATTTAAACTGATTTTGGATGGCTATTCCTTTGTAACAATCCCCTGCTATCTTTGAATTCCCCGTAAAACAGCCCTGTTAAACTATGTACAATCGGACCTGCAAACCAGTCTCTTTTCGTCATATTGCAAAGTGCTCAAATTTGTCCGCGCTAAAGACAGTTTCGTCGTCGAAACAAAGTGTAGATATTGGAAAATCTTGTGGTTCTGTTTGTGCTCTTCGTCTAAATCCCGGAGACCCTTCGTCTGAGAAGAACATCGTCGGAGATTCTTCAGAAATCGAATAAAGCGGACTGAAGGGTGAGCAAGGAGAGGTCTCTGAAAGGCTGATTTTACGATCAATTATTGATCGGCTCTTGATAGAATTCAGAACGCTTCGTAACTTCACGAACTGTCTCATAAGGTTCTGATCTTGCTGCTTGAGAAATTTCTGTGAGAGAAAAATCATACAACGTTAAAATCTACGAATTATTTGCGTCTTAAACGAATGCACTGTGCACTTCCAAGTGATGTAATGCAAGTACCGGCCTTGCGTTTTCAAATGTTGCCATTCAAATCAAAGCTACTGAGCCGGTACTCGTAACGCTAGAGCAGTTTGCTACACCTTACTAGGTGATTCTAACTTTTGAGGTCGTGCATGAAATCCTTTAAGAAGTGTGATGATCTACATGAATGATACTGAGCGGTTGTTTCCCCCGGGGAGGGGGTACTCACTATAATGGACTATACGGGGAGGGGGGAGGCTCCGCCCGAAAGGGGTACCTTTTTTACGCTTCAGGTATATGAAAGGGTAGGGATTTCACGATTCGAAGTATATGAAAGGGTAGAGAAATCTGTCATTTAGGTATTTAAAGGGCTTCATTAAAATATTTCGAACACACATACCTTATGGCTGTACTGTTCCAATGGAAGGTATAGGAAAGGGGTACTATTTGTCAATGGGAGGTATACGAAAGGGGTACCTTTTCTGTCAAAAATAGTATATAAAAGGGTAAGGATCGGACCTCAGGGGGGGCCTCCCCGTATTAAATTTTTTTAGACGGTGTCGTTAAAGATCATGTTGTAAGTACGTGGGACTACTCTGAAGTTCCTGCAACGTGACTTTCCTACAGTGATGCATGCTTTTTTTTTAGATTTCGTAACTCTTAATTCTGTGGTTGAAATATTCGGCAGTGGCCATTCAAATTCCTTCCTGTGTGGCTGTTTGTTTTCAAACTTTTTGAAAAGGAAAACGAAAACAACGATAATATTCTATCGAATTAGGCACATCCGCTGATGTGTGAAGTCATAAGGCATAATGAGACCACTTGGCCAGTTGACAAGAGCTCTTGTCAAGTTTGTCAGCCGTGAAATATCTTGTTTTGCTAGTTTTCCTAGTGTCATCCATTGCGTAATATAGCGAGTCTTTGTTAATCGTTAAGGCCTTTTTCTCTAGAAGAAAACCTTACTTTTCTTTTCAGTTTAAAACGATTGTTTACGAAACCCTCATTTCTATCTTCACAGGTTCGGTACAAGGAGATAACTTGGGGTGAAAGGTTGGAACAGAATGTGTTCAAAGCGTTTCCTTTCCTCTCGAACCTGAGCAATATTGAAAACAAAAAGCAAAACAAACAACAAAGGCGCGCGCGTTCCATTGGTACAGGGGGAGGGGGAGGGGGAGGGGGGGGGGGCGTTCATTTGACATTTGCACGCTCGATCTATCGATCATTAATCTTGTCAGGAGAAATCAGCCAGTTCTCAAACCACCGACCAAGAGCGACAGAACTCTGTGAAGTAAACTCATTTTTTCCAAATCGCAAAACATATTCCCGTCAAATGTCACGAATCAACACCCTGCAACTTGAAATTGCCGTGGAGTATTATACCCCACAGGTTTCCCAGTCCGCCTACCCATTGGAATGCCCAAGGGTACCCTCTCACTTCGCCCGACACGCACACGCGCTTACACCCCGCGGGGTTTCCACGGTTTCAACAATGAACAAAACCGGGGAAAATATAATTGAGAGGTGGCGGGGGGACTATCACGATGGATGTAACAGCAAGTAGGGCTTGGAAACTCGAACTCCAATACAACCTCCAGTCATTTTTCACATAAATCATAGCTCGCATCTTTCGATCACAACTGCAGTAATTCACACCATTTGCAGACGGCAATGGGACAAAGTCTGCGCCCCTAGGGGCATGTGCACGCCTGAGTACCCCCCTCAATACGACACCGTGGGAAGTATTTGTTCAAGAAAGACCGGATTGACGTACGCACTTGAAATGTCCATCGACACGTGTTGATTCCGTTCGGTTTATGAAGGTCAGCGCTATTTGCCGCAATTTCGAGTTTTTATTGATGTGGATTGACAAGACAAATCCTACCTTGAAATAAAAACACGGTTTCATCCCTTAATAATCAATGCTCATAAACATTAAACCGAGACAAATTGGGCGGTTGGCTCAAGGGCTTTCAAAAGGGCACTTGTCATCTCGAAATGTGCTGAATCCTTGACAACTGGCTTTGATAACTATTTTTCCGGATTGGGTCTTATAATACCAGATTATCTTCGGAGTGTTAATAAGTACGGTACCAGAGACAAAATCCTGAAGTGTGAGCTTCTAAATAAAAGTCATCGAGCTAACCTTGTATCTTATATCACGCAGTTTAATTGTCTGACTTTCTTGTGATTCAGTTTCTAAAACATTTGTCGAATAGTTGCATGGAATATGACTGAGGTTATCCTGGATCCCACGTATAAGTTAAATTGTTACTTACAATCTCTTTTACGATCCATTTTATGGCTTGGTCCACATCGCTTTTACGCTCCTGAAAGCTTTTCATTCGCCTCTGTTCTTCGCTTAGACAAAAGGAAGGCCTTTGATCCACAACAGAGTCATCTTCGCTGTACAGCGTGTTCAAATGAGGCTCCAAGTCATTTTCCCCATCACTGTCCTCTGTGGAGCTTTGTCTTGTTAATGGCGTATCGCCGTTAGAAGACATAATCTCAGGTGTACACTCGTGGAACGTTGCGGTTTAAGATTCGATTCCCACCAAAAACATGCACTGTTGACTTGTCCAAGTTTATCTGATAATTACTGAAGCGGTAAATGCTTGTCTGTATACCTGACCTCAGGATGGCATATCTTGTTGACAATTGACCCGGTATAAATAGCCATGCAACAATGCTTGTAGGTGCGATGCCGGTTGTGTCAGTCAACTTGACGAACTTCAAATGTGTCAGGTGTTAAAATGAACGGTGATGGATTGCTCACCATGGGAGTTCGTAGCTGGTTTCTTTTTCTGTTAGGTCATTTCCACTCCTGAAGACGCACGTATGACGCAGTTCATACGCAGTGATCCTTATTTCCCTTCAGTGAGTACATAAATGCGTGTTCATAATGGCAAATGAATTGTATAAACAGATTGTTAACTTTTATAATTGGACAAACAGTTTCAGTGTGTGAAATTCTTTTCTATAGCTACAGCGAGCCGAAAAGGTGAAACGAAATAACAACTCTCTTTTACTGCTCAAAACCAAAACTGGTGCAATGCAAAGAGAATAGTTCACATTGTTCTTGAAAAAGTCAGCAGGGCTCGGGAATATGATAATGGTAATGGTAATGGGGAGTGGTAATGGAAATGGTAATGGATTTATATAGTTTGGACTAGATGGAAATTAGCCTACGTGTACGGCTACACGTAGGCTAGATGGAAATGCTCTGCATAGCGGCTAGCAAACAAGTTGTAGTGTTCTTACCGGTTAGTACACTTGTTAAGTGTCTTATGGCCAAGAATGACGAGGAGAAAATTGATTGGAAAAATTGCCATAAAATAATACACGATTTTTTCAGTTTTCCAACAAATCGTTTTAAGTCTTCCTTTTCATGTTACACATGCCGAGCGCTTTCAGAAAAACTGCTTACCGGTACTCGCAATTTGAACAAAAATATAACAAGAATTGCCGTAACAGTACATGTACCCCTTCAAGCTGTAACAAATAAAAAAAACATACAAACTGGCAAATTAATAAACCAACCCCAAAAATGTCAAAATAACGACATTTTCAGCACTCGAGATTTGTTGTGATTATCGGAAGTAGAAAATTTCCACGTCTTGTTAGCACATTTCTGTATGTTAATACCAATTTGACACCGAATTGATCAAGAGAAGCAAAGTTCGAAAATCATATTGAAGGAAAGAGTTTACAGGAAAATTAAATCTATTGACTTGGACTCTTTCTGCAGTGATCTAGCAGCTTCCAAAGTCTGTCAAGACACCCCAGGGGAGTTGGATGAGCTTGTAGATTGTTACAATAGAACTTTAACATCTGTTCTTGACAAACATGCTCCGTTTCAGCGCAAAATCATTCCCCAAAGGCGACGTATCCCGTGGTATAACGATCAGATTTTAGCCGCGAAAAGGATGCGAAGAAAAGCAGAAAAGAAATGGCGTTTATCAAACTCCACACACGACCTAACTGCATATAAATCTGCAAGAAACTTCGCTACAAATTTGACTAAAAAGGCGCGCTTTGATTTTTATCAGAACCTCATACAAGAAAACAGTTCGGATCAAGGAAAGCTCTTCAGGGTCTCAAAACAATTATTAAATCAAAACTGTGATGTTCCACTTCCTCCTCATTTTAGTAAAACGTTGCTTGCAAATGAGATGGCTAACTTCTTCGTCGAAAAGATCAGTAATATAAGATCCAAATTCAAAGAGTGCACTAATGAAGATTGTCAAGATTGTGCTCCCATTATGGATCCACAATCTCCGTCATTTAGCAGTTTCCAAGCAATCACCGAGGAAGAAGCTCACAGCATTATTATGAATCTGGCTAAGAAATCGTCTGCTCTTGACCCGATACCCACACCTCTGGTAGTCAAATGTATTGATGTCCTTCTACCAGTGATAACTAAAATGATAAACATTTCACTTGATAGCGGTTATTTTCCCTCGGCATGGAGAGAAGCCTTAGTTTTGCCAACTCTTAAGAAGGCTGGTCTCGACACTGTTTTCAAGAATTACCGGCCTGTAAGTAATCTTTCCTTCATTTCAAAAGTAACTGAAAGAGCTGTGTTTATTCAAATTGACAATCACATGAAAAAACACGATCTTTACCCGCCGCTACAATCTGCGTACAGAAAGAACCACAGTACAGAAACGGCACTCTTGAAAGTTACTAACGATATTCTGATGAAAATGAATTCTCAGCATGCTGTTCTACTTGTCTTATTAGACTTGAGCGCAGCCTTCGATACAGTTGATCGGTTCACTTCTGCGTAGACTTCAAACTTCATTTGGAATTTCTGGAGCACCATTAGATTGGTTCACCTCGTACTTGATGGCCAGACGACAACGTGTTTCTATTCCCGGCGCCCTCTCTGACAGTTGCTCTGTTGATTGGGGTGTTCCACAAGGATCCTGTCTAGGTCCCCTATTATATATCATCTACTCTTCAAAACTATTCCATATAATTGAACGACATCTTCCAGAATCTCATTGCTATGCGCATGATTCACAATTATATCTTTCCTTCAAGCCTGACGTGTTGGCTAGCCAACAAGACGCTACATTTGCCATGCAAAATTGTATAAAGGACATACGCTTGTGGATGGAACACGACAAACTCCTTCTCAACGATGAAAAAACGGAATTTCTTATCATAGGAACCCGACAACAGTTAACTAAAGTTAATATTTCTTCGATTACCGTGGGCAACTCTGATGTAATGAGATCGTCAGTTGTGAAAAATCTCGGTGTTTTTATTGATGACAAGCTGTCGATGAACTCCCAAGTGAACAAAATTTGTAATACATCATTCTATTATCTTCATAACATTATGCTAATAAGAAAACATTTATCGCGTAAATCCACCGAGACCTTAATTCATGCGTTTGTGTCAAGCCGATTAGATTACTGCAACAGCTTACTCTATGGACTTCCACAAGTACAAATTGAAAAGTTACAAAGAGTTCAGAATGCAGCTGCAAGACTAATTTTTAAGGAACCGAAGTTCAGTCATATCACACCAGTCTTATATCAGCTTCACTGGCTTCCAATTAAGTACCGCATTGAGTTGAAAATTCTGCTGTTTACCTTTAAAGCTATTCACGGCATGGCACCTGATTATATCTGTAAATTGATCAGTCGAAAATCATCAACTAGATATTTACTCAGATCTAGCCAAAGAATTATGCTTGAGATTCCTAGTGCCAAGATACTGTCAACACTTGGAGGAAGAGCTTTTTGTTATGCAGCCCCGAAGCTTTGGAACAATCTGCCCTCTAAAATATCCAGCCTTGACTCTCTTTCAAGTTTTAAGTGTCACCTCAAAACGTATCTTTTTAAACAAGCTTTTAACTTGTAAATCTTATACATTTTAATTCGTCAAATATTTATCGTTTACCTTGTAAATATTATTATTATTATTATTATTATTATTATTTATACATTAATTTATTTTTAATCATAATTGCTTGTAAATTTCATTTATTTTTAATCATTTATTAAATTGTAAAGCGCATTTGATCATGTTCGGCATGAAAAATGCGCTATATAAGTTTCAATTATTATTATTATATATTATTATATAATTATTATTATTATTATAGTTTAACTTTCACCTAGGCTGCTGGCAGTTGAAAAGCGCCATCCATTAACAGCGCGGTGAGCCCGGGGCAGTGAGCAAAATGGAACTTTGAGGCGAGACTAAAACGAGGATAAAAAACCGAAAAGAGACTGGAGAGAGGCGCCTGTACCTCTACCCCAGTCTCCCGCATTCACTTCAGGCTCGCCGCGTGAACTCCCCACTATCCAGAAAGGGACTGCTAGCAGTCTAACTTTCACATTGACCTGGTGCAAGTCAATTAGGATCTAACGGTCACTTCTGAAGATTTATGTCGAAACAACGAAACGTCAAGTTAAACGATATATATATTTTTTGTTTTCCAACAATGCGTTTTATTGTCATGTTTATCAAGTCAATTAGTATCTGTTTTTGG